>JAXCGZ010000176.1:62500-117889 GCA_037179515.1 Halocaridina rubra
GGGAAATATTGTTGAGAAAAAAAAGTCTAAAAGACCTTCAAGAATGCAAAGAAGTGTTCATTAGACGATACAGAACACAGGAAGAGATGGGAAAGATCAAAAACTTGTTGCAAGAGGCAAGAAGGTTAAATGATGAAAGAAATGAAGAAGAGAAGAAAAATTTTCGTTACGGAATACTTCCAGACAAAGGGGAGATAAAGAAGATAATGACAGAAGATCAGGGGATGGGGCCTCATTAAGATTGTTATACACAAATGCTGATGGATTAGCTGGTAAGGCAGTAGAATTAAAAGATAGGATTCACAACAGTAAGGCAGATATAGTAGCAATTACAGAGACTAAGTTGAGTGAGGACATAAACAGTGTCACAGTTTTTCCTAAGGGCTTCAGAATACTAAGGGTCGAAAGATCTGAGAGGACTGGTGGAGGGATAGCACTGCTCATAAGTGAGAGGATTCAAGTTGAAGAAATAAACTTGGCTATAGAAAGTGAGTTCAGGGAATTTCTTGTTGCTCGCATAAATACTGGGTCAGAGAGCATTATAATAACTGTTGTATACAACCCACCAAGGAACCAAAATAGGCTTGAAATTTATGAGGAAAGTCATATAGGTACGATTGAAGTCATAAACTCAGTTGTTAACATGGCGCGGGAGAAAAAATGTAGGATTTTGATTATGGGAGACTTTAATCATAAAGAGATAGATTGGATAAATCTTGACCCACACAGTGGTGAGGACTCCTTTGGGGCAAGATTCCTAGATTGCGTACAAGGGAATTTCCTACACCAACATGTAATGGAACCAACAAGAGCCAGGGGTGGGGATGAGCCATCACTACTTGATCTGGTGTTCACAGATAATGTGTTGGATATTGAAAATATTGAGTATGAACCACCAATTGGAAAGAGTGACCACTGTGTGTTGTTGATGGAGTATATCATTGAAGACATTCTTCCTGAGAGTAGAGGCACTGAGGACATGAGGAGGAACTATCAGAAAGGAGATTACATCAAAATGAATGAGCTTTTTGCAGTTATTGACTGGAGAACCTTATTTTACAACAAATCTGTACAAGAAATGTATGACATCTTTTGTGAGAAATATGGGAAGATAGTAGATTGCTGCATACCTGTCACCAAAGTAGGTGTAATTCATGCCAGAGAGAAATGGTTCGATAATGGGTGTAAAAGAGCTAAGGAGTGGAGAGACAAATGCTGGAAAAGGTATAGGAGGAGAAAAAACATAAATGCCTGGCAAACCTACAAAAGAGCAAGAAATGACTACCTAAGTAAAAGGAGAGAGGCAGAGAAAGATTATGAGAGGGACATCACCAGGAAGGCTAAAGAAAATCCCAAGCTTTTCCACAGCTTTATCAGAGGAAAACTGAAGGTAAAAGAACAGGTTTTAAGGCTAAAGAGAGCGGATGGAAGCATCACTGAGACGGACGAAGAGATCTGCAAAGAATTGAACAAGGAGTTTCAGTCAGTATTTACAGTAGAAAATACCCCACCCCCTCAGATTGCAGTGATAGAAGCTCAAGGGCCGGTATTAGAGAACATCAACCTTACAGCCACAGAGGTATGCAAAGCGCTGATGGATTTAGATGTTCATAAAGCTACAGGTCCTGATGACATATCCCCTCATGTGCTTAAAAAATGCGCAAACACAATATCAGTGGCACTAAGTATCATATTTAAGGAGTCATTGGAGTCGGGGGAGATTCCAAGATGCTGGAAACAAGCAAATGTGATACCTATCTTCAAAAAGGGAAGGAGGGATACGGCTCTGAACTATAGACCAGTTTCCTTGACCAGCATAGTTTGCAAACTTATGGAGAAACTACTAAGGAAACATATCTCTCTTCACTTGGAATCCTTCAACTTTTTGTCAGTGAGGCAACATGGCTTCAGAGAAGGAAGATCAACAGTAACAAACTTATTAGAATTTTATGATGAGGTAAGCCAAATCTTACAGGAAAGAGAGGGCTGGGCAGATTGCATATTCCTAGACTTCCAGAAAGCGTTTGACACTGTTCCACATGGGAGACTTATTAAGAAGCTGCAATCAATGGCTAGAATAGGTGGAAATGTCTTGGAATGGATAAAAACTTACTTAGAAGGAAGGGAACAGAGGGTTAGAGTAAGACACTCAGTGTCTGAATGGAGAAGAGTTAGTAGTGGAGTCCCACAGGGTTCAGTTTTAGGGCCACTTTTGTTCCTTGTATATGTAAATGACCTACCAGAGTCTGTAAATTCATTCATGAATATGTTTGCAGATGATGCAAAGATTGTGAAGAAAGTAAAAAACGAGAACAATGGTAGAGAACTTCAGGAGGATCTAAATAATCTGCATGAGTGGTCAGAAAAGTGGCTAATGAAATTCAATACCTCAAAATGTAAGGTAATGAGAATGGGTACAAGTGCAAGAAGGCCCAAGCTTGACTACTCGGTGGCTGGAGTACAACTTCAAGAGACAGAAAATGAGAGAGATCTAGGAGTAAACATACTGGCAGATTTGTCTCCAGAAATACATATAAATGGCGTAGTAAGGGCAGCATATGCATTCTTATCAAATGTAAGGGTAGCCTTCAGGCACATGGACAAGGAAATGTTCAGAAATATTTATGTAACCTATGTGAGGCCAAAACTCGAATATGCAGCCCCCTTTTGGAATCCGCACTTGAAAAAGCACATAGCTAAGCTTGAAAAAGTTCAAAGACATGCCACGAAACTGGTGCCAGAAATACGCAATCTTGGTTATGATGAGAGGCTGAGGGAATTAGACTTGCCATCACTCGAAGCTAGAAGAGTAAGGGGGGATATGGTGAGTCTTTAAATTCCTTCATGGTTATGATAGAGTGGATAGGGATCGATATTTCGATATGGCTGGCTCTAGAACTAGAGGTCATAGTTTGAAGCTTCGTAAGAAAACTTGTTTGCAGGATGTAAGGAAATACTTTTTCAGTGTAAGAGTAGTTGATAATTGGAATTCGCTAAGCGAGGAGGTAGTTAATGCTACCTCAATCCATAGTTTTAAGGACAGGTATGATAAGTATCACTAAGTCTAAAAATGGAACCGATCAGGAGACGGGAAGATACGAGCTTTGGGCTCTTTCCCGTAAACACAATTAGGTAATCACAATTAGGTAATCACGTATATATATATATATATATATATATATATATATATATATATATATATATATATATATATATATATATATATATATATATATATATATATATATATATATATATATTATTTTGCTTAATGTTTTTCATTTTCCATTTCACCCCTTCCAATGACCTGCCAGAAAAGAGGGTAGGGGTAGATGACCCTGAGAATGCTCACCTCCTATCTAAAGTGAGAGAGGCGCGTGTGTTCCAAGAGGAGGAAAGGATCTTTGTGTTCTCTTTAAGTCATGAGTCTTCTTTTATTTTTATTATTTATATTTTTGTATTTTTATAGAGTTTTTGTAATAATTTTCCTTTTTGGATGAGGTTCCGGATAGTTGGAAAATGTACTAAGAGGTACATTTTCAGTACCGTTTTTAGTTCAAGCTTTTGGAAAAGTCAGCTTGAATTTATGAACTCATTAAAGCTGAGATTTAGTGCAAATGACAATTATTTAAGCTTTTACTTTTATTTTTTCTGTTCTTTCTTGGATGTTATAGGCGTCATACTTTATTTGGCGCTAAAGTAGTCTCCGTGGCAAAATGGTAGCGTCTGCGACTCTGAGGCGGCAGGTCGAGGGTTCGCGTCCCGTCACGGACTGAGGTTAGTAAGGGCATACACTCCGGGTAACGATTACATCTGCCAAAACAAGTCCTTCGCAAGAAGGCAACCGTCCTAGCCCTTAGTTGAAAAGGCAGTTCGTGACGTAAAACCGAAACCAAACCAATTTATTTGGCGCAGAGCGTCAGGGCTGATTGGTCTGTGCGTGTCTACTGACATACCTGAACCATGGTATACTTAATTTTGCAAATGTTTACCGTTTTATATGTTGTATTAATTCCCATTCGAATGGGGGGTGTACACAAACAGTTGAAGTTGGGAATTAAATGCTGGATACCCGTCCTAAGGCCCTGTGATGGACTCGCAAACGGGTTTGTTAATTTTCGAGTCAAGTTTTCTAACCACTGCGCTACCACGGTTCCCGGTGTAGTTTTCCACTATATTGCCAATGGTGTACTCATCATACATGCTGAGATAAGTGGTCACCGTGGCTCAAGCGGTAGCGTACGCGACTCTGAGGCGTCAGGTCGAGGGTTCGCACCCCTTCACGGTCTGAGGTGAGCAAGGGCATGCACTCAGGGTAACGATTACACCTGCCAAAGCAAGTCCTTAGCAAGAAGGCAACCGTCCTAGCCCTTGGTAGAAATGGGAGTCCGTGACGCAAAACCGGAACATACATGCTGAGATAACAAGGAGTAGATGGTGGAAGACGCCACGATTATCATTTCTATATTTTCTTCATTAAGTGGGATATTGATATCTTGTTTCATGGAATGAGGTGGGATCGAGCTCTGGTTTCGTGGTATGAGACCGGTTTTACGTCACGGACTCCCTTTTCTACTAAGGGCTAGGACGGTTGCCTTCTTGCGAAGGACTTGTTTTGGCAGCTGCAATCGTTATCCTGAGTGCATGCCCTTGCTAGCCTCAGACCGTGACTTGGCGCGAACCCTCGACCTGACGCCTCTAAGTCGCGGACGCTACCAGCTTGAGCCACGGTGACTACTACTAACAACAACAACAAAGTTTCTTGGAATGAGGTGGGATCGAGCTCTGGTTTCTTGGTATGAGACAAGTCTTAAACTCATCAAGCCACTGAAACTCCCATTTAATCATCCTTATCATCATGTTTACCTAAGAATGCTGTTTTTTACTAGTTCCTTATATTTATTTGTCTTTGGGTTGGACTCAAAAGTTTAATAGCCAGATTCCTTTCCTGATAACAGCTCACTCCATTAATCCGGCTATTATACAGGTGTAACAATTTCAGATTACCCCATTTTACCTGTAATTAATTTTAAGAAAAAACGTTTCACGACCACGTGCAGTAGTCTCCGTGGCAAAATGGTAGCGTCTGCGACTCTGAGGCGGCAGGTCGAGGGTTTGCGCCCCGTCACGGACTGAGGTTAGTAAGGGCATTCACTCAGGGTAACGATTACATCTGCCAAAACAAGTCCTTCGTAAGAAGGCAACCGTCCTATCCCTTAGTAGAAAAGGGAGTTCGTGACGTAAAACCGAATCCAAACGTTTTACGACCACGTGGCCTTCCTGACAACCAAGAGACTTGTGAGAAACAGCGATTCCATATGAATATGATCAAAACAGCAGCCAATGAAATGTTTAGAACTCTACTCTCAACTGAGCAATGGGGTTCTAGAGCATCAGAGGTTTATTCATATTATTTTGAACTTGCATAGCGAATCATGCTGAGTCATACACGAATCATCTGGATTAATGGCGCGAGTCTGATGAGTCATAAATTAATTATTCAGTACACTTAAACTCTCCTTAATAACGAATTAACACTAAGGTTAAACTAGTTAGTGACTGGAGTTACTACGAGTTGATGTGAATTTGATATTGAAACTTTTTCGGACAGTTATGCAGTTCAAAAGTCATTGAAAATAAGTGATAATTTTCCTTCACCTTTATATATATATATATATATATATATATATATATATATATATATATATATATATATATATATATATATATATATATATATATATATATATATATATATATATATATATATATATATATAATAGGAAAAGAGCGAGGGTCTTGCTGGCTCTAAATGTAGCCTGTGGCCGTGACTTGTGTCCCAGAAATTTTAATGACCAAAATTTGACCTCGTAATGGTACTTAAACTTTGCATACCTTCATATTTAAATCAGATATGGCGAGTTTATAAAAAATCGAAATATTTCATCGTTGTAAAGTTTAGTAAACCTCTGATGGATGCGTGACCTTTAATTTATAGTAAATACACTAATCAAAATTGCATCTTTTCATATCATTGCCGACAGACAGTCCTTCAAATTCGTACTGGCTCTGACAATGACCCGTGATTATGATCTTTAATCGAAAGTACTTAATCCGTGACCAGGATATAAACCCATAAGGATTTTGAATTTTCCAGGTCAGGCCTTCAGATCCAGATGTCTTTTAAGCTTCATTAGTTAAATCAGTAACTAAAACATACCCTCAGGTCACGTGTCATTCATGGTCATTATGATGGCTGGAAGTTATAGAGATATTGTATCAGTGCACCATTTCCCATTGAAATGGGGATGCCCACACATGACGGAAATAGGGAATTAAGGCTGGATGTCTTTCCTAATGCCCTGCACTCTACCACTGAGGTACCGCAGCCCCCTATTAAGGTATTGAAACATGAATATTAATTTAAAATTTCGCAGTGATGCATTCCTTATCTGATTTATAACTAGCGTTGCTTAGTCATTCTGGAAGTAAGTTGTATTCGCTAAGGTGTGCTTACTGTTCAACAAAGTTTATACTTAAGGAACATGGTTGCCAGATCTGTCATATATGTACTCCATGAGAAGGAGTCCATTACATCTTTTATATATGGGGTTTGTAATGGCAACAGTGCTCCTGATGTGTAAGTTTATTCTTGAGAATATTGTCATAAACTTTAGTGAAAGAAATCCTGAACTGTTGTTAATATTTAAATAGAAGCTTCCTTTTGAACTGGCATAACCTGGTGGTGTGCAACCTACTATGGGCCACGAACTTTAAGTCAAGCTTCATTCAACATTCGGTTTTTATCTATAAAAGTGGTAATATATTGGTTTGAATTTTGAAACCATACACCGATATTAGTTTTTATCTGAAATAATGGTTCATAACCATTCAGTTGGTCCAGGGTAGTTCATTACTATTTTGTTGGTTTTAAGGGTTCTAGGACCATTTGATTGGTCCGTGGTGGTCCATTACTACACATTTAGTTCTTGGTAGTTCATTACCATACATTTAATCCGTGGTGGTCTATTTCCATGATAATGGTGGTCCATTATCATTTATATTGTCCGTGGTGGTCCATTACTATGGTTGGTACTTGGTGTTCCATTGCCATTCATTTGGTCCCTTGTGGTCCTTTACCTTATGTTTGGTTCTTGGTGGCTCGTTACCAGACATTTAATCTTTTGTGGTTCAATACCATTCCTTTAGTTCGTTGGGCCCAGTACCATACATGTAGTCTTTGGTGAACTATGACATTGTTGGTCTATGGTTGGCCCTTGCCAATTAAGATGGTCAGTGGCGATCCAGTACTATTCGTATAGTCTGTGATGGTCCATTACCATTTGGTTGATCCGTAGTAGTTTTTGGTGAACTATGACATATTTGATCTATGGTTGGCCCTTGCCAATTAGGATGGTCAGTGGCGGTCCATTACTATTCGTATAGTTTGTGATGGTCCATAACCATTTGGCTGATCCATGGTAGACCATTGGCATTTAATTGGTCTATGGTAGTCCATGAACCTCTATCTATGTAATTACAATTTACATATAAAGTAGAGAATCCCATGTTTTCTTACGTGTTTTTTGAAATTATGAATACACCCTCATCCATTGGCCCTTCTCGTAGGCCTAAGCTTGATAAATTTTATTGCAAAGATACGTGGACCCCCATGGAGGCCTCCTAAGTGGTCCGTGTTCTTTTGGTTAAGGACCTACTAAGGACAAGCAGAGTAAGGTTTTATATTCCCACATTTTCATACGTGCTTTTGATATTATAAATATATACCCCATATACTAGCTTTTCTTGTAAGATGGATATAACTTTATTTCAAATGGTACGTAGACCCCAAGACACTCCCTGAATTCGTCCGTGTGCTTTTGATTGAGAACCCCTAATAAAACCTGAATACAGCCTTCTCTTTTACGTAAAAAGAAGAGTTACAGAACGATTTGCGACCTCGTGATTCTCGCATACTGCTATAATATCTTTTGATTATTGTGTAAGACAGTTTTCTATGTATTTCCTTGAGATTTAAGAGTTACGTGTCTTGCCTATTCTCTCTTTTGAGCTCATGAAAACAGTTATCTGCACTTATGACATGAGGGAAAAAAACAACAACTACTTCTACATCTTGTCATCATTGCTAAAGAGTGTTTTTTTTTTATATATTCTTTCTCTAAAGGTGCAGATCTACAAAAGAGAATATGCATTGCCTGTTCTCTATTTTGAGCTCACGATAACAGTTAATTCCATCTATCACCTGCCTTTTCCATGGATTAACTATTATACAGGAGCTAGAGACGACACACGCCAGTACTGTAGTCATGTTGGAATTACATTGATATTATTAAAATCTGTACTTCTATCAGAATCAAATAGTAATGTTCGTTGTTTATTGTATCGATGTGTAATGTTTATGTATGTGATTACCTAATTGTGTTTACGGGAAAGAGCCCAAACCTCGTATCTTCCCGTCTCCTGATCGGTTCCATTTTCTACTTAGTGATACTTATCATACCTGTCCTTAAAACTATTGATTGAGATAGCATTAACTACCTCCTCGCTCAGCGAATTCCAATTATCAACTACTTACACTGAAAAAGTATGTATGTATGTATGTATGTAATTACCTAATTGTGCTTACTGGAAAGAGCCCCAAGCTCGTAAGTACCCATCTCCTGGTCGGTTCCATTTTGTACTTAGTGATACTTATCCTTAAAACTATAGAATTAGCACTGATTTTCTCCTCGCTTAACAAATTCCATTATCAACTACTCTAACTAAAAAAGTACTTCCTTACATTCTGCAAAGAAGTTTTCTTACGAAGCTTTAATGTATGACCTCTAGTTCTAGTGGCAGCCATATCAAAATATCGATCCCTATCCACTCTGCCGTAACCATGAAGGAATTTAAAAACCGTCACCATATCCCCCCTTAATCTTCTAGCTTCGAGTGATGGTAAGTTCTAATTCCCTCAGCTTCTCCTCATAACTGAGATTTCGTATTTCTGACACCAGTTTCGTGGCATGTATGTATATGAAAAGCCTGTGTGTCAGTATAACTATGTATATATTTCTGTATGTGTGTGTAATTGCAAGTTTCGTGTCAATCAATATTTCTCTATATTCAGCTGTTTGTCGCTGAGTTTATTTTTATGTATCTCACAATCTAAATAACATTTTCCGATGCCATATTTAAGTTTCTAATCTAGCCCCCCCCCCCCTTTATTCATCCCAGAGACTATTATATATTATTTAGGCCTTATAATATCCGGTTTAGAGGTCATCAAAACCTTTGCAGAGATCGAATATTCCAAGGTCAGGTCACGACATGGATATGCGTCTCCAATTTTTTTTTTTACTGACCTATTATTTGAACGCCCAATTTATGTTAAGCTAAATTATTTGTTATGCTAACAATAGCACGGATTGTTATTTTTAACGATAATGCTGACTGTTATTGCCTACTATAACATGGATTGCCATTTCCAACAATAATACAAATTGTTATTTCAACATTAATATGGATTGTGCATGACAATAACATGTATTATTGTATCCATCAATTTTATGGATTGGTATTTCCAACAACAATATGGATTATTATTGTCATATATATATATATATATATATATATATATATATATATATATATATATATATATATATATATATATATATATATATATATATATATATATATTATATATATATATATATATATATATATATATATGTTTGTTTGCATGTTTATATGTGGACGCTTTTTTTAGTTTGTCCGGGAGGTTTGTCGGCTTCCGTTCCATTGGTGTTGGGCTGTTCCCTCTTCCCTATCCTCCCCCTCTACCCTGTGTAATTCGAGATCAGACTTAGAGGGAGGGATTACCGACAGCTCACTCTTAAGCCTGTATTTCATTTCTTTTCCACACACACAGACATGCACACAAGGAAACATGTTCATTGATCTGTGTGTGTGTGTTTAACTCATACAGTATCGGAATAACAAAGGGTGTGAATAACCTCCCAGTCTTAAAAAAAAGAATTGGTGAAACAAACAATATAAATTGATGAGTATCTGCATACAATGCCGGACGAACTGAGACTGCGAACATTATGTCTTAATCCGGTAGAAAAAATAAAAACTTCCTTTGCAACGACCAAGGACCAAATACGTCTCTCTCCTTGTCTCTTGTGTGTGATATATATATATATATATATATATATATATATATATATATATATATATATATATATATATATATATATATATCTATATATATATATATATATATATTCTATAGTTCTATTATTTTAACTGAAAAGGAATTTTTTTCAGTTCTGGGCGTAGAATTATATATATATATATATATATATATATATATATATATATATATATATATATATATAATATATATATATATATAATATATATATATATATATATATATATATATATTCTATGCCAAGAACTGAAAGAAAAAATTCTTTTCAACTAAAATAATAGAACCAGATATTTATTAAACTTGAGCATGTTTAAATCATATAAAAACACTGAAAATAATAACGAAATGATGCTGAAAACGGCTACATTTTACTTACTATCAGCATTACTCGTCGATTCCTCCTCAAAAGAGAGTTCATTTTCGGTGAGGTCATCGTGGACGAGGTACCCATTGGATGACCTGAGAATTTCGAATTCTTGGAGTGACCCCCGCCGACCTCCTGGACCAGTATGAGGCCAAAACAGCAACCTAACTTTCTTCTTGGGAGAGGTTTTCCTTTTGCTGTCTTCATCTTCTTCCTTTAGGGAATCGGAATTTAGCTCTCCGCTTATAGTCCCCAAAGATCCTAGCGAAAAAGGATTGGGTCGATTTTTTAAACGAATAGGATTTACGGGACCTCCCCTGGAGAGGTTGCTGCCACTCCTTGCCCTTAGGATTGGCGATAGTGTTGGGCCATCACAAATATTTGTGGTACTTCGACAACCGCCGCCACTGATAGCTCCACTACTTCCAGTTCTTCTCAGTTCACCACCAGTTATCACCAGCACGCTATTCGGCATTGTTTTTTTCTTTCTTTTCTTGTTTTTTTGGGGGGAGGTATCTAAGTACTTGTGCCTATAATGATTTTTGTTTTGATTGGTACACAATTCTGTATTTGTTATATGACAATCTCCGTCTTTTACTCTTTATACTTAGTATCAGATAAAAAAAACATCAACACAATCGTTAGTGTTGGTTGTATTTTCTGGTATATCTCACTGCTTTGCTATGTTCTCGTAACGTGCGTTAAGAAAATATTTTCTTATTTAATCGCCGCATAAATGACAATGTTATTTAGTGATACTCGATAACTGACACGCTGACGAAGGGTGAAGTGGGGCAGCCTTAAGGACTTGAAGAGGAGCTTTGTCTAAGGCGTAAAGATATTACAGAAAATGTGACCCTCCCAACTTAGATCTACAGCAACATGCCAATAATGTTGCTGATGGCTTGAGAAGACTCGGTCTAGGAAGGAGGATTCCTCACCTCCCCCTTCCAGAAGATCCTGGTACTACTACCCCTATCTTTCTTCTTACCTGTATCTCTACCCTTCACTTTCCCCATCAGACAGTATCACTTGTCATGTCTCTTAGCTCCTCCTCCACCCCCCACATCATCTTTTGTCACCACATTCCCCCCATGTTGTGATCTCTTTATTATCTCCCGTGGTCTCATGCTCGCACTAATGCTCTTCTATTAGATATTGCTTATTATTTTCTTTCTAACTTACTGTACTTCTTCAAGGACATTATTAATGTCTTTTACTTTTTATAGCTATTTTAATATAAATGACCCTGAGCTATTTATAAAAAGTAGATATTTTAGCTTTATATAACTTCTTGTCTTTTGTGTAATCACAGTCTTCATTAAACACTACTATTGTACTCAGATAATCTCAATATTTTTGTCTCATTTTCCTATGAATTACGGAGTGGTTTATTAGTTGAGCGAGTCTAGTTTATTATTAACAGGTTGCGAGTTTTTATGATGTATGGAGTTTGTTAACTTTGCTTCTTAAATAGAAGTTTACCTACATCAAAATACTATATTTTTCCACTAATACTGTTAATTCAAAATTTACTTATTTTCAGAAACCGCTATATGATTTAATGAAGTTTGGAGAATAGAGGTAGTCCAGTTTTATTTCACACACGTGGTACGGGATAATCATTTAATTTTACCCATTGCAGATAATACAAAACAAATGGATTCTTTAGAAGAGCTCACTTCTTCAGTTCCATATTTAATGGCTTAAATAATTTTGAGATTAATTCTGCCCCGTCCATAATGTAAAGGCAAGGGACAGTGATAGCACAAATCCAGACTCTATACGTAGCATATAGCCGGGGCCCAAGCCCCCTCATATTGCATGGACCCAGTAATATACAGGCAATAGCTGGATAATCTGGTAGATCTATAGGAAATCGCCGACCCCGCACTTAGTCAGTAAAGATCGCATAGCTCTTTAGGAAATAGTCTTTCTTTTTCTTACAGAAATGGGTAAACACGGACTAGTAAAAGTCACTACGGTGGTCGTTGAACCAGACACATGCATTGGTGCTGGATCTGAAGGTGTAGGATCCGACTTGAGGGAACTGACTCAGGCTACTCTACCAAAGGACCTACGCTTTTGGCCTACAGAGATGCCATTTTGCCACACTCAAGATCAAGCTAACTTTGCCGACATCTGTTTTCTCATTGATGGATACAAATTTATATGTCATAAAGTATGAACATTCTCTTATCTATTTGAAGGACTATATAATTTTAGTATGTACAGTACTTAAAATCTATAAAAAAGCTAAATATCCCCTCAGAGGAAAGTCCAGTTTATATTAGTGTATTGTTCATGGATATATTTATGACATCTCACTAGTTAAACATGATGTTTGGAGAGACGTTTCATATGTATATAATGCTTTACCGTTGTTTAAATCACAATTTTCAATGCCTTTTTTTTTTCATTTCTGTATTCGTTCCAGATGTTTTTTTGCCCAAGGAGTGAATACTTCAAGGCGCTGCTCAGAGATCATTTTCATGAAACGGAATGGCAGGATTCTTCGGATACTCGTATACCGGTTGTTACGCTGCACAATATATCAGCAGATGTGTTTGCTGTTCTTGTCCATTATCTATACTGCAATCAGACGATGGTAAGCATTTGTTTTGTGTGTCATTATTAATCACCATTATGGGGGTGGACACATAATGTGGGTGAGGAATTAAGGCTGGATGCCCTTCCTAACACCCTGCAATAGGCTCAGTCGCGGGTCTGTCAACCCACAAGGCAAGTATTTTAACCACTCAGGTACTATGGTATTAAGACTATGGTAACAAAGAAGATAATTTGCTAAGGAAGACTATTTTGATTTGTCCTCATTAGGACTAGTATAATATCATTAATGCAGGTAAACTGCAGTAGTCTCCGTGGCAAAGTGGTAGCGTCTGCGACTCTGAGGCGGCAGGTCAAGGGTTTGCATCCCGTCACGGACTGAGGTTAGTAAGGGCATACACTCAGGGTAACAATTACATCTGCCAAAACAAGTCCTTCACAAAAAGGCAACCGTCCTAGCTCTTGGTTGAAAAGGGAGTCCGTGACGTAAAACCGGAACAACAAGCAGGTAAACTGCATGAGTTAAATGTTTTTTAATAGCCACTTATACAGTAAGCTCTAATAGCTTATTTTACTCATATGACCTTCATCATTGCAGGTAACTTTAGAAAATGCCATGGATGTTATTGTAGCAGCTGATATGTTACTTGTCCCAGGACTGAAGCGTCAGTGCGGGGTGTATTTGGGGTCCCAGCTCCACACGGAGAATGTTATTACCATCCTTCGAGTGGCACGAATGTTTGAATTACCAAGACTGGAGGATCAATGTATTGCTTTCATGGCAAAGAATTTGGATCAGGTATTGTATAAGACTGTTTGTATTACAATTTGATGTAATTTCGTAATATGTGTTAACTCTTCTTTATAAAGGTATCACTGAAAAATAAAATCTAATTCATTAGGATCATAAGATTGAGTAATAACTATGTTAAAAACTAACTTTTTCAATAGGTTCTAGAGCAGGAGGAATTTCAAAGTCTCATCCTGGCCGATGCAGGAGAAGTTGTTGGTCGCCAAGAGACCGATTCTGTCACTGTCGTGGATGAGTTACGATACTACATTTCTTCGGCTGTTGAGACCATATCCGAGATTCAGGAAGCTCGAACAAAGTTGGCTTCCTTAGAAACTCTTTTAGAAGATCTTGGTATTGATGCTTAGAAGGAGGTTTAAATAGTTGCATTGACCCTTTGAGATGCAGAAACATTGTCATCATCCCACTGCCAGAATATCAGAAACGTCTTTAAGTCACTTCTCCAAGGTAAATGCTTTTTCATTGTTGTCACCCTGTCCCAATGCTAGGAAATCAAGATTTACACAGGCAACTACTTCAGGCTGCCTATTTGATGAAGAACCTCCTGCCGTAATGGGTGCATACGGATCACAATATCCACAATTTTTATTGAAAGGGACAATCTTGGTAACAAAAAGCTGAGGTTTAGCAAGCTGCCACTATACCAACAATTTTAATACATTGTAAAACGTTAAAGGGTTATATTTGTTGGTAGTACTGCATGGTTGGCAGTGGTATATTCGACTCCAAAGATGTAAGAGGGTATAACACTCATTCACAATAATTCATATGAGATGGCAAGGTTAATATATGAACAAGTGACAACAGAAGGGCTTCTTGTGTGTGTACACAAAAAACTTCAGATTCCTCAAGGTCCCTATTTTTCCGCTGGAATGTATAAAGTTGTGTGATGTGAATTTCTTCCTTTATGTCCAAGAAGGAATATTATAAGAAAAATTATCCATCATATGGAAATATTTATTTATTTCTTAAAGAAATTGTATAATTACTGACTGCAGTAACAACATGAGACCTGACAACTATGCAATAATTATTGTTCTCAATTATTACATTGCACGTACAGGTAGACATGCTTGAAATAATATTTTTCAGTGTGTATCATTATAGGTTTTTGTTTTCCAGAATTTAAATGCCATAGTATTTGCATGTAATGTAGAAAATGCTGTAGGATTTTGTCAGTACAACTACTTTGGAAATTTTCTTTACTTCCTTAGTAATGCACCGTTTTGTGTGTAATGATTAGTTCTCATTCAATTAAGGGTCGGCACAGACATGTCATAGCCTGGGATTAAGGCTGAATGACCTTCCTAACGCCCCATGGTAGAATTGAACCTGTGCTAGTTGCTTCCCGACTCACACACTCTACCACTGAGCTTCCTATGTCACATTCTTATTATAGATCAGAAAACTTTCATTTCAAAATCATATGTATAGATGGATATAGGAAAGCTAGCTATGAAAATAAGAATCAAAATGTTCGTTTACAAATTTAGATGCAATATCTGCTTGATATTTTATAGTACAATACTGTAAAATAGTCTTGAGAAATTTTATTAGACTATAAAGGAGTAGTATGGTTTTTGTTTCTGTATTCAGAGTGAATGTTGTGTAACTGCTTTTTTTTTTTTTTTAAACAATTAATGATTATTTTTTTTTAGTCAAATACTGCCAGACAAAGTAAATCTCACTACAAGAAGCAGACTATCACATTTTTTTTGTCCATTACAAATGTGCTGTATTTCACTGTAAAGACGTTTATAGTTAGGTAGGTATGAATTTGGTAATGACACTGACTTTTATTACACAGTAATGACATGATCATCAGTTTAAAATTAAGTTTTTAATTACTTGCATTATATTCTCTATAAATGTTGACAAAGATCTGTATTCTTGCCAGTCTTTTGACTGATGAAGTATTGGAATACTCATATGCTTTGCTCCCTATTCTATATTTATAATTTGAACACATGAATTATATTATTTATATTTAGATGTTTTTGGAATGTTGTTATCAAGGACGCCAGCAGTTGAGTCCAGGAATGTTTAAGGAGATGTTCGTTTCCTAGATCATAGGCTTAGAAGTAGTGTTATAATAACATGTTCCAGCTACATCCATTATATATGTTAGATTTCTTTTCTAAAGATTCCCTTTATTAAATTAATGAACTAGTTATATGCAAAAACCTACGTGAAATCATGATAGACCAGGAAAACCTGAGGCCTGATAATGGAATGTGATGTTAACAGTGGCTTGGTCGCGTTTACTATATCTACGATATGCATAGATATGACGAAAAATTAATGTTTTTGATTTGAGAGATGAAAGAATGTATTTTTATATTCAATATTTTTTTCATTTTAGTCATTAAAAAAAAAAAAAATTAAGGAAATGACATTACCAATTTTAAATAGGATGTGGTGGATAACAGTCTTGGAACATTACTCCTACCATTATGATTACGAGAAAGAATTCTCCATAAATATTGCCCTACACCTTTAAACCACCCTTTGTTTTTTGAGCTATGAGAATGCTTTAACTAGGCCATCCCCTTATAAGGGGGACTGCAGCCTCTGTATATGTATATACGCATGTTTTAAGCTGGGATACAACTCCCTATATTATGATATATTTTCAGAGATTTCAAAACAGTTTTATTTTCTTTAAATGAATAGATATTACTGAAAGAGAGAATTTAAACTATTATTTATGCTTTGCTTATGTTTTGAATATCTATTTTTGTCGCTGATATGAACCAGATATTGTTTACTTGTTAAAATAAAATAAATTTTATCTATTACAAGTCCTGAAAATGTTAGTTTAATTTAAACCTAATTTATGGAAACGCATTTATTACAAAAATTTTTACTTAATACTGTATACCTAATTCAAGGGATTGCAGTAGCTTAATAATGGTTAGAGAACTCTACTCGGGAAGTGCCACACCTTCAATCAAGCACACTGAAGAGTGTAAGAAGGAAGGGCATCCAGCCTTGATTCCCCTCCTCCAACGTGTCTGTGTCCAGTCCCATACAAATAGGGATTAATAGTTACATAAAATGGCAAACAATGTAGTTTATGCAATTGAGACTCCATAATCCCAAAAGAGTATATATATGATTAATATACAGTAATATATATATATATATATATATATATATATATATATATATATAATATATATATATATATATATATATATATATATATTATATTATATATATATATATATATTATATATATATATATATATATATATAACTAGTAAACTGACATTCCCAAACTGTGCAAATGACTAGAAAATGGACGGCTTATTTATTAGTACATTAACACTACTACCTGCATATTTTGTATAAACAAATATACTTGCATGTCTTACTAGGATTACATAGGAAATTTTATAGCACAAAAGTGCATAAATGATCAGACAGTAATTTGACTAGCATAGTCAAAGTAATGTAAATGACTAGAAAATGGACGGCTTCTTTCTTTGTACATAAACAATACTACCTGCAAGACCGTTTTCAAACAATAATGCAGAAGTTTTCTATTGCTTTCAACTTGCTACAACTGTCATAGTACAACCTTAGCTTTTTAAGGAGAGACTTTTATCATTTAATAAAACTAAAATTATACCCAGTGTTATTTAAAATACCACTAATCAAAGAGTTCAGATGATTAATTTTCAATACTTATATTCATATTTGTTATCAAAATGGAATATTGTAAATATACCTTACATTTTATAATTTAGTCGTCTTCACTGGATGACTCCTCCTCTCTGATCTCTTCATAATCTTCTACTTGAAGCTTCTCGACAGATTTCTTGATATCATGCTGAAATGATCACTGATGTAGGATTAAAATAATCAGCTACTTCAGTTCTTTAGCTAAAATTATGGTCCAACATATCTTCTCTACCGAGCGGACCGCAGAGCCGCAGTGGCTGAAGCGCTTTACTTTCGAAGTGACAACCTGTGTTCAAGCCCACTGCTGCGCAATAGGAAGGGCATCCAGCTCAGATTCCCAAGCTCCAAATTGTGTCCATCTCCATAATAAGAATTAATAGTGACACATAAAACAGCAAACAATAAACAACATTAGCTTTTCTATTAGTTCACCGACACATTGCTCACAATAAGTAGATTACAGATTTGATAATGATGTCATTTGTCGTTTTATTGTCACTATAAAAACATATTTGAATGGGCGTGGACAAGGTTAGAGCTGGTTAAGTAAGGCAGAGGGTATGAATATGGATTTTAAACTTTCTGAATCAAAAGCTTTAACCACTGCGCTACCTCAGTCCCTGGTTTACATACTGTATGTGAAGGTATCATACACTAATTAACTCTACTTTTTTTACAACTGTGGCCCCCATACTGGCTAAGTGGGATATGATACCTTGTTGGAAGCAATGCAAAAGGAATACGTAAATAAGGAGCAATTTTTCCTCTTTATATATTGGACTCCTGCTATTTTATAAGGTAGATGATGATAGGTATAAAAAATATTTAAATTTACCAAGGTAATATGAAAACAAAATTCAACTTATTGATTTCATTGAAATGAAAGTACATATATATGACAACCCATTGTCTTTGTATATATGCATTGGGAAGGTGTGAGGTAATAATTCATTACAGAACGTTTCCAAGTACTGTACTTTTTGTTTTGGCAGCTGACGTCATATTGTTGAAGCTTTTAGGGTGGACTTGACAAGATAACGAACTTCAAGGACGATGAGGATGTCGGCTCTACATTCCATTAAACCTTTTAACTGGCTCTTTTAACACTACGAATTACAAATACGGTGGACACAGACAAATTGGAACTGGGGAATTAAGGGTGGGTGCCATTCCTAGTGTCCCACGGTGGGCTCAATCATGTTGATAAAACAATATTAAAGAGCATAATCCAATTGAAAACCAAAATAAACTTTCATATTTCCTAAGTATAGTAGGAGGCGACTAAAAAATATATCCCTGTTATGGAAAATATTCCATTCTCCTATTCTAAGCACATGGAAATTCACCTATACATAGCACGGTAGTTGGGAGTTGACAATCATTCCTTCTCTGCCACAAATATGGTTGTAAATAAAACTGAGGACAGGCACGTAATTCAAAGTCCTCTACCATCAATTCCGTTTTTATAGGTGTGGCCACAATGAATCCTCTTGAGGAGCAAAGAATGTTCTAAGTTATGCAGAATCACATCTGAGAGAAAAAACAAAACTTTGCCATATGGGCACCGCAGTGGTGTAATGGTTAGAGCTCTCAGCTTGGGAAGTGACGACCCTATGTTCAAGACCACCGCAGGGTGTTAGGAGGCATCAAGCCTTAGTTCTTCACCTCCAACCGGTGTGTCCCACCTTTTGAATATGAAGTAATAGAGACATATAAAACGGCAAACAACACTGTGCTATTACATCAGTATCATAAAAAGTATTTTGTAACAAGTCATTTGAAAAAGGGAAACGTATTCTCACCTTCTTCCTGGTCTTTTTCTCTCTTGAACTCTTACCAGTAATAACTGGAGAGAGAGTAGTACCTCTGCCTGCTCCTAGAACCTCTGCTCTTCCAGCTGGGTTACCCCTGAGGGCATTTCGAAACTCCTGCAGATATGACAATACAGTATACCAAATAAAAAATGAAACATTCGCAAATTACAAAACATTACATAAGTGAAAACTACTTACAATGGTACTCTCTATAAAATGATAATACAGGACAAAAAATCTTTATACAAAACTCATACTGGTATATATGATACATGTGTCACTAATAATCTCTATTATAGGGGGTTGACAAAGATATTGCTTGACTGGGGAATTAGGGCTGGATGCCCTTCCTAGAGAAAAAAAAAATAAAAATAAAAAAAATAGGAATGAGGATCCACAATGTGTGAGGAAGACATGTAACCTCTGTTTTATTTTTATGCTGTGGCCACTCAGCAGACTTCAGCAGGATATGATGCTATGTTGAAAAAAAAAATTTGTATAGTAAAGCACACCCTGTATACATAATTACATAGAGTGAAAAGTTGCTTTTGTTTGCCTTTTAATGTGTCACTATGATTCCCAATTCAATTGGGGGTGGAAACAGACTGGCTGTAGCTGTGGAATTAAGGTTGGATGCTCTTCCTAATGCCCCGGAGAGAGATTGATTACAAGTCTGTCACTTTCCAGTCGAGCTCTCTGACCACTGTGCTACCACAGTCCCCACATACAGTAGAGTGATAGATATCAGTATAAATATGAGAGATGAGTTAGTTAAACAAGCCATGGACAGATCATGAAGGGCCCCAGTGTATCATGCAATGAAAATGTGCAAATTGGGATAGCTGAGAAAAAAAAAAAAGTAATATAGTCACACTAAGTCATTGATACTCTTAGATGATTTTTTGGGGGAGGGTAATGAGATTTGTGGGGCAAATTTATTGCCTTCATCACAGCCTGAGCTCATTTTAGAGACTGTTTTACCATAGACCCCACAACTGTAATGGTGTAGTAAATAAGCCAGCAAGTTTATTGGAGGTAATCTGTATAAGTCACTACAGAGTTGAACTCAGAACCTCCTGGGTAGGTGATAGATACATTAATTAAGTATAACTCTAGTAGTTGGGAAGGAAGAATTCTGTAAACATACTTCCTGACTATATAAGAGCCGGCTAAAAGGGATAGGGGAGCAAATCCATGGGAATCCTTTCCTCCTTAAATTCCCTTTTTTTCCCTTCAGAAAATAGCTGATGGAAGGAGGAGGAACAAGGTATAATGAAGCTCTAGTCCCTCCCATTTTTACTGAGCTCTGGCCAGCCTCTTAGCTTTAGCAGAATATGGCATGTAGAACAAAAAGAAAATAAAGTTACTGAGGTCTGGCCAGCCTCTTAGCTTTAGCAGAATATGGCATGTAGAACAAAAAGAAAATAAAGTCGTTAAGTTTATAAAACTCAGCACATTAAAACCATAGAAATGAAAGCTTTCAAGACAAAACTAATTAAAAAGTGATAAGGTAAGTAAAATTATATGATAAAAAAAATCAAGCAAACAAGCATTATGTGATGCACAAGAAGGGATTAAAACCAAGCAAACATTGAAAACTGTGCAAATCTGGCATTACCACATCAAAGACATCTCTAGCGTTGCGGAATGCCTGCATGGAGAAAAGAGTCTTATTTTGTTATCTACTGACTGAAAGGAAATAGTTTAATTTCATTTACTTTCAAAGGGAAGTAGTCAAGAAAGTAAAAATGATCTAAAAGAAGAATGAAAAATTACATTACATTGAAATTATCTACTTTGTTTTGGATCACCTAGGTCAGCCTTGAAAATATCTATGAGCTAATATATATAAAAAATTGATCAGTAGAACGAAGAGGATACTAATATGGACTGATTTCTAAAACCACAACATAAACTTACCTCTAAGTCTTCTTCCTCTTCCACATCAGATATCTGGTTGTACGCCTTGGTGTACAGTTCCAATGCTTTAGCATGGAATGCAAGCTCTGTCTGTGGATAAGACATGTACATGTATTTTATAATACTGTATATACAAAAGTTTATAAGTGATAACTAGCTATATATAGAAAAGTTAAAAGAGACACAGTATTAATCATCAATTATAAACAAAAATCATACAGAAATTTTCCTATAACTTGAGCAGACTTAAAAGGAAAATAATTTTAAAGGTGAAATATCTCATTCGATAAGAGCAAAAATTTTCATCCTGCAACTCTGAGAACAATAATGGAAAGGAGAATTTCGAAATACATTTTTATTATATCTAAAATAATTAATACCAATACTGCATATTACCATACATGAAAGAAGTATCATCAGTATATAGGAATAAGTATTACCTGAATAAACTCCTTTAGGATTATTTTAAGATCAGATACTTTCTTATGTTCAAACTGATCCATCTGTTCCTCTAGATTCTGACATGCCCGTCGGGCTTCCTGAGTTGATTTTTGAAGCTTCGTCTCAGCAATGACCTGATTGTAAAGACAGTTGATATGGGTAGTATATTTTCCTATTACTGTACATGTTGTTATTAAAAATCTTCAAAAACTAGTAGTACTTCTTCAATGAATGTGGTAGAGCAATGGTTAATGTTCTCAACTCGAGAAATGACAACCATACATTTGAGCCCATTGCAGAATGCTAGGAAGGGCATCGAGCATTAATTCAACAGCTCCAGCCTGTGTCCATCCCCAATGGAATGGGGATGAATAGTGATACATATAACGACTCACTCTATATATTCAGAGTAGCCCTCAACAAAGGTTTTCCCTCATTCACCATCTAGGGGACGTGACTGGTAAGGCTTTTTTTCCCCCAGGCACTCAATACCGTACTACATACTCTCCAATATAAAAATATGTATATTTAAGTGCTTTGTGATTATTTAGTCTAAAGTACAATTAGTAATTTAAAATCTAAATGCACGAATAAATACTATTTTGTAAATGCATTTTTTAATATCTATAAATAATGTTTTACAAAATGTGTATAAAAATATAGAACAATAACAAGATGTTATTCACGTCTGGTGATTTTTAAAGATTTACAGTTCATGCACATGTTTCTTATATTTAGCAAGTCTTAGTCACCCTTGGTACATAGTATGCAGTGTATTATTTCTATTGCACATAGATTTTTTCTCTAGTGATAATAATTTTGTTATATTTCATCCAGTTACATGTTCATTTTGTTAATGAGTTTTCATAGCATTGTAATTTTTTCCTACTACAAGTTAAGTTTTTTTTATTTGGCAGTATATCAACTTCTAAATGAGAAAGAATTTTCTTAGAACACAGATTATGAAATGAGGTACAGTATGCATCAAGGTTAAAGTTGGGGACCGCAGTCAAGAAGTGGTTTGAGCACGTGGCTATGGAAGTGACAGATCTGCAATCCCCAGCTCCAACCTGTCTATGTCCATCCCCATAATAGGGATGAACAGTGACACACATATATGGGCAAATGACAAAACTCATCAAGGTAAAACTTACTATCTGTTGTCTATTTTGAGGATGACGAGTTTTAGTTCTCTCCAAACTGCGCCTGTTTGTCATTTCCCTCTGGCGGGTGTCAAAGCAATGCTTCAGTTCCTCTCTCGCTGTTCGACATATCCCTCCATATAAGGCTACCTCACCCACAACTCTCGATTCAAGTCTTTCAACTTCTACATTTCTGCAAAGATATCAAAGGGAAAATGCATCATTAGAGATGGTACATTACATCTAATATATCTACTAAATCAGTACAGTGTACTGTATGCCGAAGGACTGCAAATATCAAATCTTTTATAAAAGGCAAACAAAAAGAGAACAATACAAATTAAAGTAGATAATGGATTTACCGATAATCTTGTACAGCTGCCAATGTATCCCCAACTTCACATAAAGCAGAGCGCAAACTTTTGTTGAGGCTTTCTTCTTCACCGTAGTCCGTGAGATGTCTAGATAATTCATCTCCTTTGTCTCGAAGTCTTGGTAAAATAAAGGAAGATAAACTTTTAGCCTGCAGTGGTTTTTGAAGAGTCACAATTTACATATAAAAATACCTCATTTTAACTGCTCTGCCATTGCTAAAATAAAAGACATAACAGATAGAATGAATTATCAGGTACACATACTTACTTGGCAGTTTTCCTTGTATAAGAGCCTAAAGCTGTACAAATCTTGCCAAAATGTTTCTCAACCCCAGATATTCTCTCTTGAATAAATTTGTACTGATCTGAACTGTAATGAAAAATATGCATTTCTCATTTGAAAGACACGACAGAATAATGTTTCAGGTTCAGGGTGCCACTTGCACTTAAATCCAATAATAAAACGCAAAATTTTTTAAAGTATCATTATGATACACAAGAAAGCAGGATGATGAACAAGTTAATCTTAAGGATGCTAATAGCCTTCATTTTCCTTAATCAAACCAGAACTAGCATATAAGGTATTCAAACACATTAACTCAATTACAAGCTCATTAAGTATAGAAAATCTTGAAATGTCTATTTATATGCACCGCAGATGCATTATAGGTTCTTAAGTCATATATAATTACTAATCGTCTAGCTATCTATGTACAAAAGCCACAATCTCCATTATAAGGGGTTAGATGAGTTAAAGCAAAAAATTTGACTCTGTATAAGGAAAATACAAAGGAGGGGATTCCCAGTCCTCTTGCCCCACCCCATCAAGTCGACTTTTACGACATGCAGGGGAGCAGAGAGGAATTACTCTGCATTCTTCCCACACATCCAAACTATTACAAGGTGTTCATCTCATTATGTTAACTATATGAGAACACTATAAACCTTTTCCACCAATCATAATTTTTCATAAAAACTCTACCTTTATTTCTTCCTAAATCATTGATCTCACAATAGCATTCTCTATCTCATTTATTCAGTTTGACTTTTACTCCTTTACAAATTTCACAATAAAGTTAATGCAGCATAATCAAGAGCTGGGAAATTCTTTATAAATAACTCAAGTTTCAAATTAGTTTATGCTTCTTATCTAACACTTATTCATGATGATCGCAAGAGTATTTTTACATATTGTACAGCATAACACTGACAGATAAAAAAACCGAGTCTACGTGATAGCTTATGAAATTGTAAATACATTATATTTCAACTCACTGTACTTTGTTTAAGGAATTTGAAGATGAAAACATGATGACGGAAAATGTGTCACGTCGTCACTCAATTAGGTAATCTGAAAGTCATTTAAAACAGTTCTGTAAGCATAAACTACTCAAATTATTGATTTATTATGATGAGCACTGTATTGATAAATATTTTAAAACTCAAATTGAAAATTTTGGAAACTAACACAGATTTTCTATCTCTATTTATTAAAAAAAAAAATCAATCTGTGTGAATAAAGAGACAGGTGTTATCATAGCCACTGACAATATTGTATATGCTCTTTAAAGGTTAAAGCTATAATAATAATAATAATAATAATAATAATAATAATAGGAAAAACATCAAGCCTAAATCCACCCAGCATCAAGTCTGTGTTTACTCAGTTGAATGTGGATTTTTTCTCACCAGATCAGCTTCACTTATGGCCAAGGTCACTGTAACTCCTAGTACCTTAAGTGAGGTCATTTCAGGACTCTAATAACCATACCCAGTACCACTGTCGTATACAGGGATAATTCTTGCATCATTACGGAACTCCAATAACAATAAAAATTACTGATACCGTAGCCTATACAGGTATGGTCAAGTCAGTACTCTACAGTAACTATAAAAACTACCGATAATAAATGCAAGGTAAACATCCGATACGAGTACCGTACATACTGTCAAAACAGACATCAGGGCTCTCAGGTAAAAAAAAAAATTAGTTATGTTATAACTCCAAGGGAAAACATATGTAATTATACATCTCAAGCGTAGCGTACGCAACTTTGAGGCGTCAGGTCGAGGGTTCGCGCCCCGTCACGGTCTGAGGTTAGCAAGGGCATGCACTCAGGGTAACGATTACATCTGCCAAAACAAGTCCTTCGCAAGAAGGCAACCGTTCTAGCGCTTGGTAGAAAAGGGAGTCCGTGACGTAAAACCGGAACAACATCTCATAAATAAACAGCCTATCTTAGAAATATCCTACTTACCATATAGTACCGTAGAGTAGATGGTTAGGTGCCGGCAAATTGGCTAGGTACAGATTTACCCGAAAAAAAAAAATAATAACAACAAATTCCTACACACCAAGGTTAGTAAATATTAGTACATAGAAATAGGACCTATTAAACAAAATCAGAGGAAAAACTTCCCTTAAATGTAGTAGATATTTAAGACCACGAAATCCAATAACACATCAGTAACACAAAGTTAAGCAACCCAACTCCGAACGTGTAAAACCAGGTTCTGACAACTCATACTTCTTACAATTTCTTAATATATAGGAAACGAGGTACAATACTATATTTATCTATTTTGGTATATATAGTGTGAAATGTTATACTCATTTAAACAACAAACTAAATTATTATTACTATTATAGGAAAACTAAAATATTTATTGGAAAGAAACAACTTATTTACTTTCCTAGTTACTACAAGTTAATGCAAATATTTTGTCAATATAATTTAATTATGTCTTGGCAATAATTCGATTGTCACTTACAGTTTCTATGGCTACACAATAACATTAAATAAAGTTGATGTTCCTTCTTCTTCTTGTTACGATGGATAGGAAGATAAACAAATGCTTCTTCTTCTGGGATAAACAAATGCTGTTTTACTTAAGAATTTAAGAAAATGAATGGAAATAGACTGAAACAACAAATGATAATAGTAAATACATATACAATGGTGGCAGTCCCCCCTTGTAAAAGGAAGGCCGAGTCAAAGCATAAACAATTATCGGAAGTCAATAGTGTATAAATCTCATAGATTGAATTTTAAGTCAATTTGGTGAAAAATACAAATGAAAGCAAGTTTAGCTGCTCATTACCTAAACATTCATAAACAAATATATATATTTTTTAACATAGTCTGAACCAATAGGAAGAACTTCAAACACGAGATATTAATATGCGGATATTAGTAAGGAATATTTTTACTTGATCATTTTTTTCTTCGACAGCAGATTGGGCACAACTAAAAACAAAAAATGTCTCTTGCATTCAACTTCATCTCATAATAGGCCATTATGGCTTTCCATTAAAGCATGAATTTACTCATTGTTGATGTGTTTTTGCCCATTTGCAGTCATTCACTTCATGTGATTACCTAATTGTGTTTACGGGAAAGGCCCCAAATCTCGTATAAGCCTTTCCGATATGATTTATTATTGCTGGTAAACTATACAATTGTGTCTGGTATTCGATTGTGTTATCATACTGTCGTAGCGTAACAGGTTGAGTGCTCGACTCAGAAGGTGATGGGAATTCACGTTCGAGCATTTTCCGAGCGATAGGAAGCAACCAGCCTAAATTCCCAAGCATCAACCCATCTCTGTTCACCCTTAAATGGGAAGTAATAGTGACTCATAAAACGTAGAAAAAAGACACTACAGTGTTCGATCATAGTGAAGAATACTTTGCGAAGAATACCATTTCTTATATTATTATTATTTTCTTCTTCTTCTTATTATTATTATTAGTAGTAGTAGTAGTAGTAGTGGTGGTAGTAGTAGTATCATTAACAGTAAAAGCAGTAGAAGTTGTTGTAGTAGTAGCAATATTGATATTTTCTTTTACAATATACGTCAGCTTGTAATGAAAAGAGGATTACATATCCGTAGCCGTTAACAAATTTAAATAACAGACCCAAAAATCTACGGGAATTTTTATCCATGACCGAAAAAAACGCCAATATATAGCGTGAAACTAGCCAAACTAACAACTACAAGAGAGAGAGAGAGAGAGAGAGAGAGAGAGAGAGAGAGAGAGAGAGAGAGAGAGAGAGAGAGAGAGAGAGAGAGAGAGAGAGAGAGAGAGAGAGAGAGAGAGAGAGATTAACTGGCCTTTCCCATAAAATCTCCTCAGTAATATATTTTAAAGCTCATACTTTTATCACGCCAATTTTATCAAAAGCTTTAGCTTACTACGCAGCTAAATACTTTATTTAATGAAGGGAAGATGCAAAATACATAGACCGAAGGAGAAACTGACTAATAAGGAGTACAGTGGTGTCACACTTCTATAGCCAAAAGTAGCGTATTGTAAAAAAGATTAGCTCATATATATATATATATATATATATATATATATATATATATATATATATATATATATATATATATATATATATATATATATATATATATATATATATATATATATATATATATATATATATATATATATATATATATATATATATATATATATATATATATATATATATATATATATATATATATATATATATATATATATATATTAAAACTAATAAACTGTTTGCGAAGGTATTCACTTTCATGTAAACTATCTTTATATATAAACGAGTCATAATTCACTTTAACGTTAGCGAGATTATTTAACCACTTTGACAAAAATAATTCCAACCTTCTTTGCTTGCTACTAATCGTGAACACATTTCTTTTATGCTTTAATAGATTCAGTGTGTCTTTTCATGTCAAATTTTGAGAGCAAACACACCAGAACTAGAGGTCATAGTTTGAAGCTTCGTAAGAAAACTTCTTTGCAGGATGTAAGGAAATACTCTTTTAGTGTAAGAGTAGTTGATAATTGGAATTCGCTAAGCGAGGAGGTAGTTAATGCTAACTCAATCCATAGTTTCAAGAACAAATATAAGTATAATTGAGTATGAAAATGAAACCGATCAGGAGACGGGTAGTTACGAGCCTAGGACTCTTTCCTATAAGCACAATTAGGTAATTAAACTGTTAAATGCCTTCCTATTATCCTGTTTTACTTTCAAAAAACACTTTTTAGAGTGAGGATATATATATATATTTTTTAAAGATTTGTTATAAATTGCTCACTTTTATTTATCGATTAATGTAATGAATATTTTTAAAAGCATCTTATACACTTTCACATATTTCAATAATTATTAGTTTCATTAAACAAGTCCTTGATATTCACACAATCTACAGAATAACTCGATGTAATTAGAACTTTCAAAACAAGGTTTTTGAATATAAATCATTAAGCGCTTCCATACTTAAAATTTCGTAATTAAGCCCACTGTATTATATAGTATGGCTTAAATAATAATTTATGTTCTATTTTCCATGCCATATGAAGTATTTGACAAAGAGGAGATCGAAACATGAGACAAGACAGTGAGATTACCTAATTATTTCTATTGTATGTATGCGGTATTATGGAAAAAAAATATAGCCAACGGGAATCCATACTCAGCCTCCCTACATCAGATCGCTTAGAAATGATTCCAAGTAGCAGATTTAAAAAAGTAAAAAGAGGGAAAGCCGCCAAAATTAGCCCAATCCGCTATTTTTCGCTTTATCAGGCAAGTATGCGTGCGACCTAAATCATACTTGTGGAAACACCAAACTTATTGAATGCTTATATCTAGATCCTCAGAACGTTACCATGTACGACTATGGGAAGATATTATATAAATTCATAGGTAATCTAATACCGTAAAAGCTATAAATCATACTACCTCAAAGAGAATATATGTATTTGATTTCGTATTTTAATATACACAGAAAATGCTTCTAATTGCAGAAGAGTGAATTCTAGTATTATGTACATCTGGCACCACTGAGTTAAAATACTTTTCCAATATTATCCAATTATGTTGGTATGAATTGAAACATCTCATATACTTCATATTATAAATATGTATAGTCAACATATGATTATGATCATAATACATCTATCTTTAGAATGCTTCATGTTCATTGAAATTTAAATAATATTTAAGTTTTCATGTTCACATTACTACAAGTCACATTTGGTATTTCCCATGCAACCTTCAACACAACAACAAAAGTATAAACCTACTTTTGACTATATTGTATTTGAATCAGCATTTCCTTAATAAATAATCACAAACCTCACTTGGATGTTACATAATATTGATTTTGGCATTGTTTCTATTTAAATTTTACTTAGGGCAAAAGAACAAAATTACTAACAAATATTTTTAAGTTCCAATGAAAGGCAGAGATAATGTATAGTGATTGTCGCTGAGGCCGACTCTATATATACCATAGAGTCGGGGACCAAACCCTCTCTCCAATCACTTGGACCCAGTGATTGCCAGGCAATGACAAAACTAAAGTAGACCTTTAGGAAAATTACTGACTTCCCCCAGTTAATCGCCAAATTTCATTGGTAATGTCGATGACATTGAAAGTTAAACCAGCCCCAGGCCAGGATCGAACCTGCGATCAGTACATTACTAAAACCCAGTCTCTGCCCTTGCAACTCAATGTAGTTTGGCAATTCTGACAAAACTGCTCGGTCAACATTTCTGAATTTTAATTTTTTATTTAATGAGTGGTCAATCACTGGAAGTCCACCACATACAACTGCAACTACCCCTAACCCCATTTACTCCTCTACATAAACATAACAGTGCAGTAGTAATACCTTATATCTTACTAATGGCCGCACGATACTGGCACTCACTCTGCCTGAGAGGGTTACTTTAGCCCATGTACGCACGATCGTGCCCATTGCCCAAACTCCGCATACCTAGGCACTACCCAATGCTACCATCCACCTAAGCTTACCTAGGTAGACCAACTTTTGTACTGCTAAAAATTAATTAAAATGAAGGTAACCCTTATACAACCCTAGATTAAACCCAATCCAGTTTATTCTTAAACTAAGTTTCTCTTTAAACAAAACGTCCACACTGGCATCTATATCTTATAAATGTATAACGTTACTGTTATATGTTGTAAATACAGCAGTTTCTCCCACATTTTATTTTAAGCAACTGCTTAACTTTAGCTTTGTTTAATGTTTCAACTTCTACATCTTGTTCACCAACTTGAAGAGTGCTAATAAACCTTTTCAGTGTATTTTTTTCCAAATCCCATTCATACATTCATGTCTTATAATTCTAAGATGCAATGGTGTTTTTTAAGCTTCCCAAAACTATATTTATGTCTTGCCACTGCTGTCTTTTCTTATTTCCACTGCTTGAGCAAACACTCTCCTCGCGTAATACACCTTGTAGGCTTCTTTCAACGCCATGGTTACAGTAAGGATGTTGCATTTTGAAGCCAAATTACTTATTGTATATTAAGATGTTGTTCACCGATACAATGAGAATATCAGGATATCCTGGAGTATTACCAATAATTAATAAAAAATTTAATACGCTTACCTTTCCATGTGATATTTCTCCACCTGAGGTACAAATCAACTAGAAATTCATTCTTTTACAAAATTAAAATGTTTCACCTACATGTGCAAAGTAAAATTCTGTACGGTAAAGTACAAGAATCGAGTGATGGTACAGTGTAATATAATGTGATTCCTTAAGAATCTGGTAGGGTGGCCACAACCATAGTACAAGAACTGAGATAGCCGACACTTTATATTATCCTGCTTTATTTTCAGCTGTTTTCCAGAAAGAATTAAACTCAATCAGGGAATCGCAGGATCACATATTTCTTTTTTTTTTAGTTGCCTTGTATGTGTTCTGGTTGAAATAGTTCTCAGCCTATATTGGTAATCTTGCAGACTTGTCTCGGAGTCAAACATAAAGCTATATAACTTGCAAAAAATATTTTCTTTAAAAATATTACCGACTTTGTCCACAACAGGAATCACTATGATAAATGAAAAAAGAATTTGATATGAAATACTGGTGAATTTATATCAAATGTTAACACTGGGAAACCCTCGGCTAATCAGGAATTTATAGCATATGGTTATATTAGTGCTCCAAGCCTTCTGTGGATGTAAGAAAACTTTCAGTCTTGCTCATTCTTTCAGAATGAAGCCCCGCAAAAAGGAAAAATCAAGAGACACAATTATTACCACCCCAGAAGCAGAATTTTCTGATCCACCACAGAAAAAGGTAAGGTCTCGAAGATCAGTTATTGTTGCTAGAGTACCCTGCATTACGTTAATATTAGTTTACTCTGCTAGGACACCACTTTTGGTAAATAATATTGAAAAATAAGGAGAATTATGTACAAATATTGTTAATAATATTCTGTCATGTATATATTTCTCCCCATGTAAGAACTATGTAATTGTAAATTGTACTTCAAGAACTGGTAACGTTATTTATCCACATGGAATGCAGGTACAGAAGCTTTAATGCAGCAATGTGTCAGACTTATTGTTGTATTATGACAACACTAATGTTGAATATAAAGGACAGTCTCCAGTGAATGTTATAATTATTATTCAATTCAACTTTGTAAGTCAACATATATTTTAAATACAGTAAAGGAAGAGTCATCTCACCTTTGAATTACCACAGTGCTTTATTTTATATAATTCTTATTGCAGAGATGTCTTGATGGTTCCACAAAGCTTCTAGCTGTCGAGAAATATCTGAAAACTGAAGAAATTCCTAAACTCAGAAACAGCCAGGATAAGCAAACATTTTGCCGTTTTGCAGCAAAGTTTCAGTTATTTGGTTAGTAAGATTTATCTTTTTACCAAAGCTGGATTAACATACTTTTATGGCTATAACCATGACAATGCATTATGTCTAAAATTTATTAATATGAATATGAGTTGTCGAGTATTCCTTGAATAAAAACTGTCTTTTGAATCCCGTCCAAACAGATGACGCGTTATACTATGTTGGATTGGAGGGTGAAGTGAAGCGGAAGGTTATTTTTACCAAAGAGGATCGCATTCAAGTCCTCAAAGACTGTCATGAGATACCAAACACAGAGAGACATTTTGGCCTTTCCCGTACTCAAAAGAAACTCGTTCAGTCTTTTTACTGGACAGAAATCACTGACGATGTTCGGAAATGGGTACAATATATACTTCAGGATATTTTTTTCTTTCAGTTGATACTACCTCCCATAGAAACTACTTTGTTGTTTTAGCTTGTCATTTTGTCACTATAAATCTCAGTTCAAATAGGGGTGGACACCAACAGTTTGGAAATTGACTATGGCTGTATTCCCTTCCAAACGCCCCAGGATGGGATGAAACCTGTGTTTTCACCTCCCGAGTCAAACGCTCTAACCAGAGCTACCACAGCCATAGAAAAATAATAATAATAATCATAACATTATTCATGATGCTTCACATCTTCTTTCAGCATTCTTGCAGCAATTAACTTATTTTAAAAACTTCCTTATCACTTGTAGTTCCTTTTTAAGATATAAATAAATCATAAGTGATCAATATTATTTCTTTTCTACTCCCAGTAAAGGTGTTGCCAAAGGGCACTGCAAAGGACTTCACAGAATATAAAATATCTTACAAAATTAATATCCATTATATTACAATTTACTAAATTATTAAACAAATTTTATACCTTAAATAACAGTATTCTGTATTTTTTACATATATTCCAGGTCCTGTCATGCCCCCAGTGTCAGACACCTAAAAAATCGCCTTATCAGATTCCTGTTAAGAAGGAAATGAAACTAGTTAAAGCAAATGAGGCATGGGAGATTGTTGGCATAGATGTTATTGGGCCCTTTACCAGAACTGTCAGTGCAATGTCCTATGTCTGCATAGCCACAGATATTCACACAAAATTTGTTGTCATTAACCCACTCCCTGACAAAACACCGGCATCAGTTGCACGTGCTTTGTTGAAGGTAGTATATACTCATGGAGCACCCAAAAAATTTCTCATCGACCAAAATAGAAAGTTCATGGAAAAGGTAAATATCAAATGAAAAAAAAACATTAATTCATAATACCATTTTGCACTTCTTTGCTTGCTAAGATATTCATCATTTAGTGACCTAGATAGTATGAAGTTTGAAAGTTTTCTTTCACTACTGCTTTATTTTATTGTACAAACTCATATTATCTGCTTATATATATTACCCCAATGAGTTAGGTTATCTAGCATAATTCATATTTTCCTGCCTATGATTTATCAAGAAAAACCAGTAATGCTTTTTTGACACAAGCAAGTAAATAGCTATTCTGTCAGTATGCTAGAACCAAATTCCTCTTATGAGAGGGGTGGTCCAGTCAAACCAAAGCTAACTCTTCGTGGGAGGAAGACAAAAGAGGAAATTCCCTGTTCCTTGCTACGCCCCATTTAGTCAATGTGTTCGACATACAGGGATATACAGAGGAGGAGGGAAAGGTAGTCATGCTTTCCCAGCCCAGAAAAATAAAAGCTATTCCACCTACACAGAAAACAAAATTACATTCATTCTTGTACCCTCCATACCAAAGAATTATCTGTAGTACAATAGTATAATTTGATATCCAAGGAACTACCGAAATACTACAATAAAAATATTTAAAAAATTTAAGAAAAAAAAATCAGTATCCTGCCCATCTGCGATGCCCAGTCTCATCAAAGCTAGTAGGGACCCCAGAAATGAACAAATATTGAAGCAGCTGGAGTGTATTATACTTTGCCCAAACTCACTTCGTGTATAAACTGTTCTTTGCCAAAAAATAATTTCAGGGAATATAGGATTGTCTGTAGTTCACTCCCCTATCCCTTTTAGCAGACGTATATACAGAGAGAATACAGACACTCCCTCACTTAAGAACGAGTTAGTTTCAGAAGTCCGTTCATTAGTAGAATTGTTGGTAAGTTGCGTTTAGGTCAAAAAAGTACTGGGAAATACATAGGCAGTACTGTACTGTAATTAGGCTAAAGACACTTAACTACAACATAAAACGTAAAGTATACAGTATTAATGAATTTTAATACAATAATAATACTATAGTATTACAGTGCAGTACAGTGATGCATGCATTAATAGTAAATAATCATATTTATCTTAATGCCTAATTCTGAAATACAGTTAGAAGAATAGAATACATCCAAATATTACAAATTAACCTATACATACAAAAATCAATGCTTTCCTCATTACAAGGTTGAATCTCTTCCTTATCTGTACAGCTTTAATACTTCATAAATATATTGACACAACTCGGTAATATGAAGCTCTTCATTCAAAAGTGATTGGACACTCAGATAGTTTAACATATTATATTTTTGTCTCACTGGTTGGGAGAAAGGACACTCAATTAGCACATGTTCTTCACTCTGAACTGCCATTTGATCACAAGCACATACTCTCATTTCTCTTGGTGTTCTGCTCCACCTTCCAGTCTCTACACGCAACTCATGAGACATTACTCTTAACCTTGTGAATGCCATTCGCAAATAATCTGGTACAAACTCTTTGCTACTATACACTTTATGTACTGTCAACTGACTATTTAAAATTTGTCTATATGTAAGATATTTTGTGGCACCTTCGGGTTTATTCAGTATTACAGATTTTATTCCACTTAGAGCAGAAGCTTCCACATTATTTGCAATATATGAATTTAAGAATTGATAACCAGGTGTATTTTCCCGTCTGCAGATGTCAAATACCACATAGAAAGGTTCTTCATTGTTAACCTGTTGCATTTTTTTGGTTAAAAATCCCCTTCTTCTTTCATTAACTTCATGTACTAAAGTTTCCAAACCACTTTCTATTAAACATAAGGATATTGGAGTGTTGTTTCTCACTCCCAATAAACACTTTACTGCCCTGTTATAAAGTTTTTCCATGCAAGCTAAATTACTTGTGAACCAACTCTCAGAGCCATACAAAAGTGAAGAACTCAAAGCAGCTTTAAAAACTTTAACCTTATATGCATAGGGCATACTCATGTTATTTATACAGAATATACTAAACTTATTGACTGTTGCCGTACCATCGATTTCATGCTGTTTAAGTACTGAGTGCATATTTGCATCATCAGTAAACCATGCACCTAAGTATAGATACTTTTTACAATGGGTAGAAAATGGGTAGGATATTGTTCGTGTGTGCAGATGTTCATAACTCGTTTGTTTGTAAGTAGAGGAGCATTTGTTTGTGCACCGAAGTCTCTCCCCCGCCATCAGGGATAATATACTTGTGTAACTTTGGAAGAAACTAGGGGGCCAAAATAGCTCAGTAGTAAAGTGTGTAAGTCGGGAAGCGACTAACGAAGGTTGAAGCCCACCGCAGGGTGTTAGGAGGGCATGCAGCATCAATACTCCAGCTCCAATCATAATGTGTCCACCCCCATAATTGGGATTAATATTGACTCATAAAAGCGAAAAGACCTTTGGAGGAAACTAAGTAATGTTTATTCCCTTTCAGTTGAAAGATGGGATTTCTGAGTTGGTTCAAGTCGAGTATGGGAATTCTGAAATGTACCATCACAGTCCTACGGGTCATGACGCAACAGTAGAAATCCTTATACCCGAAATTATAATGTATGCCCAGATGGGGTACCAAGACAACTGGGATGAATATTTGCCTTCCATCACGTACGCTTTCAACACAACCTTCACAAACGTTAACAACGTTACTCCGTTTTTTATGATGTTTGGAAGGAATCCCAATCATATGGGTGCAATTGGTGTTAATGGCCCAACATGCAAAGAAGATACTGGTTTAGGTATACCTAAAGCCTCTCATAAAGAACTTTACAGAACGTGCATTGAAAATATGACTAAAATGCATGAAAAGGTAGGTGGCCGTTTTTTTTTATATGTGCTTCTATTACATACTTAAGTTTTGAAGTTTATATTTTTATATTATAATGATTATTTGTTGTCCTAAAACCTAGCAAGTATATTTTACTGGATGAATGGGAGTACGCTATGAGGATATTTTTTAATAAAACTATACTTAACTTAGCCATTCGGTATGTTAATATATACTTACTTGGTTATTAAAAATCTTCTTTAGCCTCGGTTTGAATCGGTTGTATTACATTACCTTACTGGTCTTCTTAAGTCCACCAAATTTTAATAGTTAGCTCTGTTTTACATTTCTTGAATGCATGCTTTCAAATACAGTTGACTCAGTGTCGTCAGCAATTTTCTTTTAGCTTTCAGTGATGATATTAATGAAATTGTTAAAGAACTGTTTCGGAAAACGTTTGTGATTGTAATGATGTTGTTTGCCATTTGATGTCACTACTAATGCCCAGGTTGGAGGTTAACACTCCGCATTGAGTTCAATCATGGGTCTGTCATCTGCAGAGTTGAGTGCTGTAAACACCTCACTACTGCCATCCCTCTGTAATTGTAATATTATGCTGCTAATACCAAAATGACTTTCAGGTTGTGAGGAACATCAGGAAATCTCAAATAGTTCAGAGGAATAAGCCAGAATGCTTTAATTTAAAGGTCGGGAAGTTTTTTGTGAATAACAATGCTGGGAATCAAAACCATTCCGAGAATATAAGTGCACAACATGAAGATGTTGGATTTGATTATTTCCCTCCACAGGTATGTGCATTATATATTTTCTCTAACGTGAATGAATATCCTGTCAAAGCTAGATGGGTAGCCACATCTGCAACAAAAGACTTAAGAAATCTTGATTTCTTATACCCTACCTGTCCGGGCCTTGTGTTACTATGTTGTACAAGGTGATAATAGGGGATAGAGGAGACACAGGGTGGTAGTCCCTATCTCCTCACATTTGTGGGATGAGTGAGTTAGAGGCCTGTAATCCCTGCCTCCCTGAATTTGCGTCCTTCTGAAGCGAGGAATGGATAACATGAACATCAGACGTCTCTTATTATTATTTTTATTTTTGTGATTGTGGTCACTTCCTAGTTTATGCAAGAGAATATATCATACGTACAAACAAATGGAAATCATAGATATTACTGAGTTTTTTCTATTATTTCCTCATGAACAGGATCCACAAAGAACAGATCCTCATGAATCTCAGACAGTCGCCATGTCTTCTGTTCCAAGGGGCTTCTACAATGAAACACTTCCAAGTGGGTCCAGGCACGAGTCAAGATATCAAACTGATGCATCAGAGTCAAGAGGAACATCATTATTTGGGAACAATACCTGTAATGACCAATTATCACTATCAGCAGAATGCTGTTCAGTATAACAGCAGTACTACAAACTTTAGTAATCATTCGCAGATTTCATAGCCCTCGCCCCAGGCTGTTGGCCTTCTTCAACTATTGGATATTTTTCTAAATAATATCATTTGTCTTCCGAATACATTGTTCTTTTTAATTACTTTAATATGGATACTTATAGTTCCATACAAGTAAAACCTCAGGTGTGTTGTTGATTGTTGTTTTGTGTCACTATTGATCCCATTACGAATTGCAATGAACACAAAAATGGTTTGAGCTGGAGAGTAAAGGATAGATGCCCTTTCTAACACTCCACAGTGGGGTCAAACATGAGTTTGTCATTTCCCAAGTCGAGTGCTCTAACCAAATACGCTATTATGGTCCCCTAAATCCTTAGGTAATTTGTCCTACAAATAAATCCCATGCTTTTATATGAATCCGAGTATAGCATGTTACAGCAATATCACACTCCATATGAATGCAACAAAATTCAAGAAAGAACTTGATTTTTTAACCTGAAAACATATATACTCTTACCCTTCATGTTGTTTAAAAAGAAAATCTCAAAATGTGTACAGTATATACTCTCAAAATGATCGAAGTGAACAAATTTATGAACAATACTATAAAATCATTAGATTCAGTACATTACTCGTTCTTCATTTATCACCACAATGCAGTATTCCTTCATTAACTACTCTAAAATTACCAGTTTAAATTTAACTACCATTCTTACAGTAAAAACAAAATTTTTAGTTCAGTCTAATCCACATTCACAGTAATAATAGTTTTAATAATTGAAAATTTTCATGATAAACCAATTAATTAATAAAATATGAAACAAATTACTGTAAATAGTTTTACATGATAACATTCACCAAATATATTAACAGTGACCGAGATGAAGAAATGGGCAAAATAGTGCTGATAATCATTAGTTTTCTGGGATGGTTGTTTTGTGAAGGTTCTGCATTCAAATAGTCTTTGAGATCAACTGTGTAACAGATCAAAGGTAGTTGTGGTCGCAGAGAAAATACTTCTGCCCCCAACTGGTGATACTGCATGTGACATTCTATGTCAAGTTTACGTTTCACATGGGATATTACTGTATTTTTAAAGTCCAGAACTGGAAAGGAACGTATAATGAAGCGAGAAATTTTGTATCATTATAGTAGTTTCACGTACCCAACAGTAGACAATGGGTTATTTGCAATTACATATTATACTCTGGTGTTCTTGTAAACAGCACAAAATATGTCCGTCCATACCTAAAGTTATTTTGGCAGCAACCAAAAATATTTTTAAAACTGCAAAAGAGTATTACTGTACTTTGTCTGTGACTAATATTAGAAAGGAAAAAAAAATTAGAGTAGATTCCAATGCTGAACTTATTGTAATCCATCTCATGAGACATTTGCTAAGATTTTTAGAAATTAAATTGCAGTGGAACTTTGTTCATATATGAAAAATATCCTCAATCACAAAGTACCTAATAAACTGTATGTCCGCTGATTTCTGTTGGTTTGGGCATGCGTGAGGAGGGATGAGGGGTATATTGGGAGAAGGATGCTTAGGATAGTGATAAATTGCAGTCGTGATATTGTTTAAACTTGGTGTCAATTGTGGTCATAATATTGATTAAAGTTGGTGTCAACTTTATGCAATAAAATTACATGGTTCATAATGATCCAAATTGCTTCATAGTGTATATTGCACATTGCGCCTCCATACCTTCCATGAGTAAGAGGACAACAATTATGCTAGACCTTAAAGGTGCAAAAAAATGATTAAATATACTGCAATTTTTATATTTTACCTCGGTTAACTTCTAGGAAGAAATGGATATCTATACATTCTGTACTAATATTAGATACTATTTTCTCTAAATACAGGTTAAACAACGTATAAAGCAACAAGTTGCTGTTATTTCAGTACAGTTTTCAAATTAATTTTTAAAGGCAAAAAAGACAGACAACAGACATATTTCAACATATTCCCATGCCTTTCCTTGTACGGTATAAAAAGTCGCTACACTGCCCACCATTTCTTGATGTACTCATAACCCTTATAAGGTGGACATGACTAAATTTCATAAAGGATGGGCACCAAGCCAGTCATTCATGTGTAATAGAAAAAATTCCGAAATTTTAAGCATTACTTTTTAGATGCAGGTACATATTTAAGCTTAATTGCAATCAGCTTCTGAGATTTTTGCCTCTGGGGTATTATATTTTGTGTGTCACTATTAGTCCTCATTACAAGGTAGACGCAGATAGACTGAGCTGGGGATATAAGTCTGGATGCCCTCCCTAATGCCCTGCCATGGGCTCGATCGCAGACTTGTCACCTCCAAAGCCGAGTATTCTAACTGCTACGCACCAAATTACCTCAAAAAAGATACACAATAAGGAACAATTAAGATTACTTACTACAAACCCAAAATACTGACTAAAATATAACTTACAATGCTACGAGTCTGTTGCAGGGATACTATTGATTATTTCCAAAAGACTTTCTCTCTCTGCTTCTCTGATGACCTGGGTAATCAGGGAATGAAGAGCTTCGGATCCTTCAAGTAAAGATGGGAGATTATGTATGGAGATACCAATTCTGTGGAAAAAAAGATAGGCAATTACAGTAATACTTATGTATATTTTCTTTTAGACTGCCAACAACTTACCTTACGTATACCCAGTTTAAAAGATAAATTACTGATCTTAGAAATTTCTTAAAGTAACGTGTATTCAGCCTTAATTCCTCAGCTCCAACCTGTATGTCTCCCCATTCTAATGATGGGGAATAATAGTGGAAAAAAAAAAATGGATTGCACCATTACCTGGATGGTTTGGATGTTTGTTTTCAATTTGAAAAACCCAAAATTATTCTCAATTCAAAAAGTGTACTTGTTTAATTTTACCAAATAATTAATGAGGTAATTTCCTGTTAAAAATATTAAGGAGACTACTATCATAAAAAATTATAAAATAAAATCTGGAAAAAACAAAGCCTGATCACTGCTTATGAATGATTTACAACAAGAAAAATCAAACTGACAAATATGAAAAATTATGCTTTGAAAATAAGAAACTAGTAAATGGTAATACCTGTGGTCTGTGATGCGATCCTGAGGATAATTGTACGTTCTTATCTTCTCTGATCGGGCCTTAGTGCCAACCTGAAAAATATATGATGTGACGTATCAGAATACCCGGCATATTTTGTAAGAAAATCTTCTATTTCAGTCTCAACCATGTTATAAGGTTAATTTTTTTAACTAGATGTTGCTGTCTGCCACTTTATTTGTAACTATTAATCCCAATTATAGGGGTGGACACAGGTTGGAACTGGGGTATCAAGGGTGGATGCCCTTCGCTTGGCTTGTGGCAGGCTGGAACACTCCTCAAATCAAGTGCTTAAATCATTTTACCATATGTAATTAAAGATAATGAAGGGAAAGAAGAGGCACTGCTAATTCAAAAGTGTCTGTCAACTTGGGGGACTATGCAGGTACATTTATGCATACGTACGTACCTCAGTCTCTATATTTCAGCCTAATCTTCGTAACAAAGTTAATTTTTGAGGCTTCTGTTCATAAAACTACCCAATAAGGAGGGCAACATAGACAATGGCTAAAATCCCCCTTGTAAAAGAGGTGGCCGAGTCAAGACACACATTCAATAGAAGCTAGTAACTGAGTAAGCAATACAGGCAATAATTGCTACAACAATGATGACCAAGGAATAAAGAGGGAAACTTCCAAATGTGACAACCCTGAATATGATAAATTCTGGATATAATATCATAGGAAAGTAAAGTGGTGCATAAATACCTGAAGTCTTCTAGAGGAAGAATATTGGCTCATATTTTCATCCAGTTCTCTCTGATACAACAAGGTTCGAAGCTTTTTCATGGCCTCTTCTTTGTTCTTGTGCTGCGACCGCTCCTTTTGACATTCAACTGTAATTCCTGTTAAAAATGCCATGAATGCAAGAGATGATAGCTTAAATACAGAGAAATACTGTATATATAAATCTAAAGTAGTTCATAACTTGAGACATCTATGTTATAAATGCGACATTTCAGTATATTTGGCAATGAGACGATAAGCATCTAATCACTTCTTTTTTACGATTACTAGCATTTGAAGATACATACATACAATTAAAATGGCCGCAATCTACCTTGTAGGTTGGGTGCAAGAGTCAAAACACACGCATTCATCAAAAGCTAATACACCTCACTCACTTCTCTAACCTCCTTGGGCATAAAGGGCTCTTACAATTCCACCATCACCCTAATTGGGCCACCAACAGGGTAGGTGGGCTAAGATATTTTGCCATGAGGCTCTTGAAGATACAAGGGAAACACATCAACTTCTGTACAACACAAGAAAGAAAATACCGTATCCAAAACAAAAAAACGCTAAAGCAATTTTATCATAAATTTTCATCCCTTCGCAGTTTTGTGTTGTGAACGTATCCTAATAGAAGTAGTTGTTCCATCATTTGTCTTAACTACTTCCTCGTTATCCTACCATCTTTCCCATTCCAAAAACTATAATATCCATCATTTTGTGTACATTACCTTTGCTATTCAGGCCTTCTTTACAAACATATACACATGGCCTAATTCCCCCTTGTAAGGGGGATGGCCGAGCCAAGAAATGCGCATTCACCAAAATCCACACAGTCCTCAACCACTCCTCTTAGCTCCTTGGGGATAAAGGGTTGCCACGTTTCCCCCCATCCACCCTGCATGGGTTTCCCACAAGGTAGGTGGGCATGGATATTCTACAATGAGGCCCAACAGCTGCAGCTGGTCTACCCCCACCGCTTCATCATATGGCAACTACCCTCATACCCGTCCATCACAGTTTAGAGCTAGCAGGTGCGAGAAATCCCTTTGGCCCACGTCATCTATGCACAATCTTCCTCCCCTCATTGCTATCTCTTGCACACACAAAACCCTGTTCCAATAACATTCCACATGCAATCAATGACCTTTTCACACCATCTATTCATCTCATACTAAGTCTCCCTCTTGACCTAACTCCAGTCACTTCTGCACTCCACCCTCTCTTCACTATTCAATCATCACTCATCCTCTCCACGAGTCTAAACAAACTCAACACTCTCTGATCTAAGCTATCCGACAGCTTTCATTCAACATCCGTTCTCTGCCTGACATCCTCATCACTTACTTTATCTATTCTAGATACACCAATCATACTTCTCAAACACCTCCTCTCCATTACATTCAACTTATTCCTTTCGTCTTCTCTTGCATTCCAGGTCTCTGCTTCATACAATGCTGTTAGCACAATCACACCTTCATATATCCTTCTCTTAGCATTCGTTCCCAAATATCTATTTCTCATTCCATTTTTCAATCCATCCAGACATTTACTTGCTTCCTTCACTCTGTGATTTACCTCTACATCCACTCCTTGATACATGTAACCCCAGATACTTAAAACTTCCATCTCTAACATCAGCAAAATATCTATAGCACTCCCTCTCTCTCTCAATCTCATTCAATAACTCTTCACTTCCCTTTACTAATTCCACTCTACCCCTCATTTTCTTACTCCAACATCTTTTTCTCTAAAATAAATATATATGCCTAAAATTTCTTCATGAATCATTCTCTACACTTCATCAGCACATCTTTAGTTCATTTCTCTGCTCTAATTCGTTGACTATTTGTACTTCTCTTAAAATTAACTATTTGACAAGACCACAAAATGATTTCCTCATTCCACCAAATAGATCCCCTACTCTTCCACTACTTAAGCTCTTCACTTCACAAGCCTAAAATCAAGGAGATAACTATTATCATTTTATACTTACTCCAATCTTTATCCACACATTATACTTTAAACTCTCCTCCAATCCCAAATTTACTCTCATACTCACCTGTTTTTGTCTTAGCTTACTCACTGTCATCATCTCCCCCTCTAGTCTCTCATTTGCTGTACGAAGAACATTGTCAAACATTCCCAGTGTCTCAAAACAGTATATAAACTGTTTAAATTATTCCTCGACAAAAGTATTCTAACAATCCTCTTTGCTCAATCACTTCGCGATTATATGAATACTTGTGGCCGGCCCTTTCTACAAACTATTGTCCCATGTTTTTCACAAGGAGAGAGACATGGTGTATCATGATTTCCTCCACAAGAAGAAGGAGAAGTGCTTAAGCATTAATCATCATCACAGCTCATCTTAAGTATTAATATACTATTCCTACTCTCATATTAGCTGTTCCAATGACAACTACAATCACCATTTTGTTTATATCACCCTTAGTTTCACCCACAGCATATCTGCTTTAATTACTCTCCACTTTTTTCTCATTAATACTACTCCCCCTCACACTAGCCTGACTTTTCAACACCACTACTAAGGAATCTCTAATGTACTTATTTCTTTAATTTCTATTAATTTTGTCACTTGCAACCATGATTTCCTGTGTACTCTCATCACATATATGATCAATGTTTCATTTTTATATAAAAAATAACTATAGCACATTATGTTAATACATAATAACCATTTAAATGTCAGTCATCGTTTCTCCATCTAGTTTTGTCTTATCATGAGTTTTTCTCCCAGCTGTCTCAAGGAAAGATACACAAATCAGGAAGAGATAAATTAGCAACAACTCCGTTCCCTTATCACTTTTAGTGCCCTTCGACAAAATACAGAAATATCTTATATCCCTAATTACAGAGAAGAGGATGAAAATGTGAAAAAAAGGAATACATATTCTATTCCGGCACTGAGAAAGTAATTACAACAAATACTGCACAATGAAATAAGGACACGAATCTACAACACATTTTAGAAATAATGTATTTGCCTGGGTGACCCAAGCCAGGTCCTCATGTTCAGTGAGGGGCATGAGTTGGTTGTGGCAAGTAGATCTCTTTTGCTGCTCCTTTTCTGAGTTGCATGGCCTCCTTTTTTTTCTACCTAAGAACTCTGTGAGATAGCACAGAATCGGATGTAGTCTTATTAAGGACTCATGGCTGTTCAGCCAGGGAGATTAGGGTACAACAACAACAACACTATTGAAAAGGATATTGTAAAGAATCTTACCACTAGGAATATGAAGAATTCTAATAGCGCTATCTGTAGTGTTGACATGCTGACCACCAGCACCACTTGCACGCTTGGTTTCAATCTTCAAATCTTTTGTGGCAATTTGGATATCTATCTGTCAACAGAAATATTTACATTATATATAAATGTTTGCAGTTAATGTCTCACTACTAAACAGCATTACAGGGAGGGACAAAGACAGGTTGGAGCTGGGGAATAAAAGCAGGATGCTTTCCTAATATCCAACAGTGGGCTCTAATTGGGTCTGTCACTTCAATTGTCAAGTGCTCTAACCACTGCGCTACAGTAAAAATAAAGTCTACAGAAGCAATACTTTAGTCAATTCAAAAGAGAAGTAGATTACATTACAGGCTCAGTCCAAAATTACTAATTCACTGCACTGTACTCATGTCCATAACATAAGTCATAAATTCCCAAAACAAAATAAAAGGTGCATTCCCTGAACTACAGGTGCTTCCCTAAAACATGCTAAGAATGACCAGACCCTCAACATATTAAATATGAAATCACTAGGTAGGTGAGAGTGCACAGATAATAAAAAATAGGGATCTGTAAATATGAGTAAGCCCCAGAATCCTATGAAAAGTTAAATAATCTCTTACATCATTCGTTGAATTACGTTTGCTTAGGTTTGGTGACTTTCCTTGTAAATATGAATAACCCTGGAGTACCCTGCAGTTACTCTTCTATACAAGATCCCCCCAAAACTATAATACATTTTAAAATTCCAAATAACTCACTTCTGAAGGCTGTGGCATTACTGCTACAGAAACTGTGGATGTGTGGATGCGACCCGCTTTTTCCGTTTTGGGAACTCTTTGGACTCTGTGAATACCACCTTCATATTTCAATAATTTATAGGCACCTTCTCCACTGATACAAACTTCACCGTGACGTAATCCACCTATGAAGACCACATAAATATGGATTACTGTAAATATATAATTTGCATAAGCTACTAGCGTTTTCTTTTTTAAGAATGTGACACTGCAAAAGGCAAAAAACTGCCCTCATCAATAAAGGCCCGGGCACAAGAAAATATTAAGACAGAGGAAATGAAAAGCTTATGCACAAGGCAGAGATGAGGTAATGATACACAAAGCAAAAGGACATACTGAAAATATAATAATTGTACTGAGGACCTAGAGATATGAATAATAGTTAATGGAGAATCTGCTAGGAACAATGGGGAGAAGGAAATATCTCCATTCAGCAATATCATAAAAGTTATTATTAAAATACCAACTCATATAAAAATAAAATCAGAATAATCTTAAATCGAAACTAAAAGAATTTTCATATTATGGTAGATTACTTAGGTATTTCTTATAAGTATTGGTATACACTTTCCCCTAAGGGAGGCAGAAGTATCCTCCAACATCCCCTGTGTGTAGTAAAAGTCTTTCCACAAAGCGTCATATTTTTGCTCTGACCCAGCTATCCCCCTTATAAGGGGGTTTATGGTTTATGTATATAGATACAGACAGATACTTAGTATACACACCTATATCAGTTTTTTCAAGGCCATGAATTTCTGCTTGCCAGCCCATGTAATCTGCATAAGAGATGTACATATCAAACACTTCTTGACAAAATAACATTGCCTCTTGACCTCCTACACCAGCGCAGACTTCAATTACTATATCGGTATTATCAAGAGGTTCTGACGGAGTCAGTGAGGTCAACACCTGAAAAGAGACAAATATCAGATCTCTGCTTTTAAAGATATGATAGAGTCACTGAAGTCAACACCAAAAGAAAAGACGTAAATCAGATTTCCGCATTTAAAGATATTTTGGAGTCAATGAAAAAAATCAGATCTCTGCATTTAAAGAAAATTAATAATTAAGAAGAAAATCAGGTATCAAAGAATCTAAATACATGTATTTACATAGAGCTAATGAGTGAAAGACTTCACACTTAAGGCCTTTCATACAGAATTGAAGGGTAAAAGATTTATAAATCTGTAAAGTGTTCTAATATACATACAGTATCATAAAAAACTACATGAAAAAGCTTAGTTCATTAATGATCTGGGTGGGTTCAACCCCTTGGCTAACCAATACATATATTTATTATTGTGGTTTGTCAAAAAAGCAAAGGAGAAAGATGTTTATTTGCTAATTAGTTCTTATTGAGTATATTAAATGAGAATACCAGTGAGAAAATTATAGATATATATTCCTCTGCAAGCTTAAACCAACATTAAGAAACAAAGACTTTATTTTTGGCAATAATGAAAAAAAAAAACGTTTCTGTACCTGTACTTTATATGAAAGGCAATCTACCTATATACAAAAGTCATAATTCCTCCTTATAAGGGGAAGTTGGCTGATTGATAACATAAAATTGAATCTTTGTGGGAGAAAAATACAGAGGGAATTTCCGGTCTCCTCGTTCCACCCTTTTCAGACGACTTTTACACCACGTAGGGGAACACAGTAATGGTAATACCTGTACTCTAAATGGGTAGTGGTTATAACTTACTTCATCCTCTAATAACTGTAATTTGGAGTGGGCTTCTTGCAATTCATTCTTTGCAAGCTGTTGCATCTCATCTCCACTATCACCATCTTTGGCAAGTTCATGAAGTTCTACTATTTCTGTTTTTACAGATTCCATCTGAAAAATATCAACAAATTATGGTAGCACTGAAGTAGTACACATATTCATGCAAAATGGCAGATTCATGATTAATATCTCACCAAAATTTTCTCTCACTATATTCAATATTCAACAATGATTTCTTTTCGACAGATTATGGTACTGAATTTAAAATATTATGAAACAAACTGGACACTGCAATACAGTCAAATAATAATCTTATAAAGGCTATAATATTATACCTTACCTAAGAACTATTATATGAATACTGTATCTCTATCTTTCTATGCACAAAAACCATAAGGGGAGTGTCTGAGTATTAGCAAAAATATTGACTGTGGGAGAAAAAGATACAGGAGGGAATTCCTAGTCCCCTCACTCTGCTCCATTCAGTCAACTTTTACGACACTTGGGAACACAGAGGAGGTATTTTTGCCTCAGCAAAGGAAAATTATATAAATAAGTACAACTTAACGTAAGTCTATAAGCACCTTTGGACCAATATGAATGACATATGAGGCATATGTACAGAAATGTCTGTTTATACACAATGCAGTAAAGTGTTTATTATACAACTATGAGCCCAAAAGAGATTCATCTCTAAATTAAACATCAATACTAATTATACTAAAGTCTGTCAGGCGTTTTATGTCTCTATTAATCCCTATTCAAATCGGGGTGGATATACACCAGTTGGAGCTGAGAATTAATGCTGCTTGATCTTCCTAATGTCTCAAGGTGGGTTCGAACACAGGTTTGTCATATACCAAGTTAAGTGCTCTAACCACTACACTACTGCAGTCCCCATTACTTATTATACAGCTCCTCAACGAATAACAAAAACTCACCTTATTCAATAACTCCATTAAAGGGTGTAGATTCCTTGATATCTTCACACTATCAACATCTGTGAGCTCCAACGATTTCTCATAATTAGCTTTCAGGTACGATAAGTACTGCTGAATTTTAGCATTAGAAAAAGATAACGTATTTTGAGTAGACGAAGAGTAATTTCTAATTCTACTTATGTATGGCACTGATGAAAGTAATTTTGTAATAGAAGCCCAGTTATCTATTGTATATCGATTTACATACGTTTTGCACAACAGCTGTCTGTAAAATGTAACTGATGAACAGAGCATATTTCTAAAAAGTATGTCTTTACACTGAAACGTCAATATATTTTTTGAACATGTCCTGTAAGGTATTAGGGATAAAGAACTACCAAATTTTCCACACACAGCAGCTCTAGTATGATGTAATATACACTGCCTCATTTTTCAAACAGCATTTAATGAACATGGAAAATATATTTCCCTTGGGTTTATTTAGGAGTGAAAACCTGAAAATATTAAAAGAAACAATTAGATTACATCCATCTAGGAAACACAGAAACAAAATAGAATGCATATACAACAGAATTACCGAATATGCAAGAAAAAACTGCTGCCAGCAGATAATATATTAACAAAATTGGATAGAGGCTATCTGTGTGACAGCATGCTGATACACCAATGTAAAATAGCAAAGCCTTTAAAGAATCATAAAATAACCATTAAATCCGATATCATAAATTTGTTTGGATTATATAACCGGAGAATTATAAACCTTAGATAAATAACTGGAAACTCTAAGGAAAGGCAAAGAAAAGATAATCTGAACAGGACAAAAGGTGTCTCGCTTTGGTTTTTCTCTATCTTGGCAGCTATGAGGAGAATACTAACAGAAGTCTTCCTTTATTGATATCAGAACAAAACAATACTGTAAAAGAGTAGAGCAGTTGGGTTGGGGCAAAAGGCCTAATGCCTAATACAGAATTATCATTATTATAAGGTACAACTTTGATTAAGTAGCGTATCTACATGTGTGAGGAATAGCGTGGTGGGTAACATTATTTACTGGATTGAACAAGTGCCTATGGAGTTTTTATTACTAAGAAAAAGGTGGCCAGTCTCTGTAAATTGACATTTTTCTTGTGCACTTAAGAAAACAATATTTCTGAGTAATAATTTCTCTAATTTATAAAAGGATAAAATTAGCTAAGGTATACAGTCTCATACTTATACTAGGTAGCAGAATGCAAGAAAAACTTTGATGACTTGTCGAGCGAGAAAAAAAATACATATAAAAATTCATACATATTGCATCATAACTGTAAGAAAAGAAAATATTTTAGGATAATAATTATATTAACAATGCATGACAAAGGAACAGTGCATCATTGTAGTTTTTCAATTTGAGGATATTTTGGTGCTTTTTGTTTTTTTATCAATAACCAGTAAATGAATACGAAGAGTCAAAACCATAAGTGAGCCACCCAATTCAAATACAACATTAGCTAATCCTACGTCATTAAGATTACTCTTAATATATGCTAAGAGATGCTGCAGTAATGCACAAGAAGATTTAAAAAGTAAAATAACACAGGCAAGGTGTTGTTGGGCCATGTTATGAGTAAGAACTCTAATATAGAACAGGTAAATATTTGGAACATACTATAAGAAGAATTCAAAGGCAGCTGGTTGGGGTGGGGGGGTAGGGGTTGAGGTTGGTCAAACAGTCTTCTCATCGAATAATGACGCTTAAAAATGTGAACATCATTATTTCAAATATGCTGTGTCATAATAAGAAACGCAAAACTAGTTTATATGCATCAGCTCTCTAAGTATTCGAAAGATGAAGACCAAAAATTTAGCGGCAAACTATATAATTTTTACTTTTAATTTGGAAATATCTAAAATACTGGTACAAGCTTACTTTAATATCCTCAGCTTGTGAAATGAAAATGCGACTAAAACAATAATTTTAATTATCAACTCGCTTCTTCACTGGGGGTTGAAATAATCTAAAAAAAAAAAAAACCTGGCCATGTCTAAGCTATTACTGACAACCGTCATAATTTTTTTTTATTTTACTAAATGAAGATGTGAAAGCAAATATTTATCAAGAAATTTTAGCAGTAAACAGCTTACAGGTTATGTTTTGCAAATATCGTAAACCTTCAATATTTCTAATTTTCCTAAAAATATAATGCACCCAATTTGACAATACTGTACTGAACTATATCATCGCGAAGCAATAAATGAGGGAGTAGAAGTAAACATTTACCAATAAAAAAAAGTTACAGGCTGTTTTTCCGTATCAAACAGGTCCACGTGTTTATATATTCTGATATTATGAACCCAATCTGACATTCCTGAACTATATCACCGTGAAGCATTACGTAAATAGGTTAGCCCATATTAATTGAGTTTGTTTTCTATTTTCAAGTCGATAAGTCGATCGAAAAAATATCCTCTCGCTAGAGATAATTAAAACTATTTCACCACCACATTTCACTCGAAACTCTAGTTTTAATATTTGAATGATAACACTTCCTCATTTCTAAATAACCAGACCTCACGTAATAACTTATTGCATACGAACAGACTGTATGCCCCGGCCTGACGCAGCCGGCTCACTAATGTATGGAGTACGACATCACTTGTACCTTCTGCACAAAATATTTTCATTGAAAACGCCCCTTAAAAACAAATCACGGGAGGCGTTCACTTTAAAATAAATTCTCTCTCTCTCTCTCTCTCTCTCTCTCTCTCTCTCTCTCTCTCTCTCTCTCTCTCTCTCTCTCTCTCTCTCTCTCTCTCTCTCTCTCTCTATATATATATATATATATATATATATAATATATATATATATATAATATATATATATATATATATATATATATATATATATATATATATATGCATACTTTGGTAGTAAATTTTCTTATTTACATATTTTGTTGAATATGACCGCCGTTTTTGCATTTGCAATATTCTTGTATAAGTTTTCCGAAGTTCTTACAATAACTTTTTCATTATTGTTGAGACTATGTAATAAGTCGGAAAATTTAATAGAATTCATAACGTTATGAATTCTATTAAAATTTCCGACTTATTACATAGTCTCAACAATAATGAAAAAGTTATTGTAAGAACTTTGGAAAAGTTATACAAGAAAATTTCAAATGCAAAAACAGCGGTCATATTCAACAATATATATATATATATATATATATATATATATATATATATATATATATATATATATATATATATATATATATATATATATATATATATATATATATAATTTTTTTTAGTATGACACCGGGACAGGCAGAAACTGCCCTCATCAATAAAGGCCCGGGCACGAGAATATACCAAGACGAAGGAAAAGGAAAACGTTAAGGACAAGGCAGAGATGAGGTAATGTCACACAAAGGAAAACGACAGACAGAAGAAACAGTCAAAGTACAGAGGACCCAGATATATATATATATATATATATATATATATATATATATATATATATATATATATATATATATATATATATATATATATATATATATATATATATATATATATATAGAGAGAGAGAGAGAGAGAGAGAGAGAGAGAGAGAGTCAAAGTCAAAAATTTTATTCCATCAAAAATGGCTATTACATGATAATTAATCTAATTACAAATTACAATGTAAAATGTCAAAATAAAACAAATGAAATTTGCAAAGCACAAAATCAAAATATTTACACATTAAAATAAGCATACATACACTTCGTCTACCCAATGGGAGGATAATAATGAGACTAAAATCACTTATTAAGTAGGTGATTTAAAAGATGAGATTTAAGTGAGGGTAATGTTTGGCAGCTTCTTAAGTTTGCGGGTAAAGAGTTCCAAAGTCTCGGGCCCATTACATTTAAGGCTCTTGCCCCAATATCAGTGGAAGTTCTGGGCACGTAAAAAGAATTCTGATATCTGGTGTTGACGTTATTGATACGCACTTGATTAACTGTTGGCAATGAGAAGAGCCATAGAGAGAGAGAGATTACTATTATTATTATTATTATTATTTTGATTATTATTATTATTATTATTACAACAATAAGAAACAAGTGCATCTATTTTAAAGGTATGGCACTCAGTGCCATTCCAGTTATAGGGGAATTAATTCTCTAAATAGGAGGATTTATATGAAATCCTCAAGTGTATCTCGGGAAATCTCTTTTGCGATTTATATATTTTTTCTTGAAAATATCTTTAATTGTTTGCCTGGTGGCCAGTGGGAGATTCTATTTGGGACATAATTGCTTACTGTCCATATAGAAGCCTGAGCTGGAAAAACACACTGTTTTACCACAATCTTCACACGTAGACACCTGGCTAGTTCAGTGGTATTTTTTTTTTTTTATGATTGTGACACCAGGACGGGCCAAAAAAAAGTATAAAATAAAACAGCCCTCATCGGGCCTGGGCAAGAAGAATACATAAAGTAAAGAGAAACAAAGATGGAGAGTGTAATGACTTGTCAGATGTGAAGGGGTAATAAAAGATGTACGATGGATATCCAAGAATATTCAGTGTAACTGTAGGCATAGAAAAATAATGCGCTGGCCTCGCATTCGCGAAGTCGACGGATCGCGCCTCGTCCAGGAAAGAGACTTTAAGCTGTTTACTAGGGAGGTTACTGCTGTGGCTGGGCACCACAGTGGGGGATTGGGGCCTGTGCTGGCTGGCGACCGCCCTATGGGTCCTCCATGACCCGTTCCATCCATCCGTGGGTGGAGAATCTAAAAAACAAAAACTTCACACGTTTAAGGATTTTATCTAAGGAGCTTCTTACCCTTATCGAAGACTGAAGTGATGAAGATACTGTTTTTACAGTGTCTCCAAAGTGTAAGGATTTTATCTTGGGGGAATTATTGACTTTATTGAAGCCTGAGGTGGGGGAAGGTATTGTTTAACACTTCTTTCCACAACACGTCTAAGGATTTTATCTGGGGAATAATTACTCTTACCGGAGATTGACTTAGAGGATACTTCTCGACCACTGTCTCCATACGACTAAGGATTTTATTCTTACAGAAGCCTGAGCAAAAAAAAAAAAAAACTGTTTTACCTCTAACTTCACAGGTCTGAGGTTCTTATCGTGGGGAATTTTTCTATTATCGACCACTGTCAATGATAGCAAAAATTTTCCACTGTCTCCACACGTCTAAGGATTTTATATTGGGAGATTATGATCTCATCGAAGCCTAATAGCTATAGGTACTGTTTTATCACTTTCTTAATACGTCTAAAGATGTTACTTTGAGGGATTACTGCTCTTATAGAAGAAGACTGGTGGAGAATACATTATTTTAACACTGTCTCCACAAGTTTGGTTTCGGTTTTACGAAGGGCTATGACGGTTGCCTTCTTGCGAAGGACTTGTTTCGGCAGATGTAATCGTTACCCTGAGTGTATGCCCTTACTAACCTCAGCTCGTGACGGGGTGCGAACCCTCGATCTGCCGCCTCAAAGTCGCGGACGCTACCATTTTGCCACGGAGACTACTAACACTGTCTCCACAAGTGTGATGGTTAAAGATACTGTTTAGTCACTATCGCAACACGTCTAAGGATTTTATCTTAAAGAATTATTGACCTCATCGAAGCCTGATGGCTTAAGGTACTGTTTAATAACTTTCTCAACACATCTAAGGATTTTATCTGGACGTGGTGAATATACTTTTTAATATTAGCCCCACACATCAATGAGTTTACTAAATATCAATGACGAGTTAATAATGGTAGTCTCCGTGGCAAAATAGTAGCGTCTGCGACTCTGAGGCGTCAGGTCGAGGGTTCGCGCCCCGTCACGGACTGAGGTTAGTAAGGGCGTACACTCAGGGTAACGATTACATCTGCCAAAACAAGTCCTTCGGAAGAAGGCAACCGTCCTAGCCCTTACTTGAAAAGGGAGTTCTTGACGTAAAACCGAATCCATCCAATGACGAGTTAATAATGACCAGAAAACAAGGAATGCCCCTACCCTGTATTTCATATTTCCAAGAGGTTCTGGCGTAGAAATGATCTCAGAATATCCAGAGAGGGAGTCAGGCGTTGATCCATTGAGCAAGCAGTCGCTAGCATATACGAGGGAAGCTACTACTCTCTCCATCTGACTTTCTCGAAAAAGTTCCCGCAAAGGATTAGTTTTACAAACAGCGATAAAAAAAAAAATCGACTCAGTGACATCTTTCACATGAGAGATTTTCCTATATTTCAGTTCAAAGTGGCATGAGATAAATATATTAGGTAGCATGAGCATGGGAGAAGTAGTCACCGTGGCTCAACCGGTAGCGTCTGCGACTCTGAGGCGTCAGGTCGAGGTTCGCGCCCCGTCACGGTCTGAAGTTAGCAAGGGCATTCACTCAGGGTAACGATTACACCTGCCAAAACAAGTCCTTCGCAAGAAGGCAACCGTCCTAGCCCTTGGTTGAAAAGGGAGTCCGTGACGTAAACCTGGAACTGGAACATGAGCATGGGAGAACAGAGGTCTTAGGCATGGAGATGGGAGTTTTTAGAAGAAAGAGATGAATAATAAGGTGATAAAATTAGAAGAAGAAAAAAACAAGAACAAGGGAAAACTGGTAAATTGAGGAATAAGGTGAAATACGAGAGTAAGAGGATAAAAAAGGCAAAAGAAATAGGTAGAAAAAAGAAAAAGACAAAGAAAGAGGACGAAATGGAAGGAAGGAGTGATAATGGAAAGAGAATAATAATAATAATCATAATAATGATGATGATGATGATGATGATGATGATAATAATAATAATAATAATAATAATAATAATAATAATAATAATAATAATAATAATAATAAGTAAATAGAGGGTAAGAGGAGCCAAAGTTTAGAAGAGATAGAAAAAACAGAAGAAAGAATAAGATAAAAGAAAAATAACAGACGAAAGAAATAGCTAAGTGAAAGTCAGGTAAATAGAAGCAATAACTGAGGAAATAGGACAAGCAAAGTAAAGAGAGAGAGAGAGAGAGAGAGAGAGAGAGAGAGAGGAGAGAGAGAGAGAGAGAGAGAGAGAGAGAGAGAGAGAGAGAGAGAGAGAGAGAGAGAGAGAGAGAGAGAGAGAGAGAGAGAGAGAGGAGAGAGAGAGTCAAAGTCAAAGTCAAAGTCAAAAACTTTATTCCATCAAAAATGGCTATTACATGATAATTAATCTAATTACAAATTGCAATGTAAATGTCAAATAAAACTAATGAAATTTGCAAAGCACAAAATCAAAAAATTTACACATGATAATTAATCTAATTACAAATTACAATGTAAAATGTCAAAATAAAACTAATGAAATTTGCAAAGCACAAAATCAAAAAATTTACA
>JAXCGZ010000177.1:10000-110000 GCA_037179515.1 Halocaridina rubra
TGCCACCTACCATGTTGAGAGGGGTGTGGAAAGTAAACTTGTTTGAACGCTCTGCCCAATACTGGCTGTGACATTTCACTTCTTCCTGCTCAGTGATTTTCAGCCTTGGCTGTACACTGCTGGACAGTGTACACATCTTATGTATATTACTAAAAATTTTAGTGTATGCAAGCTTCAACGTACACGTTTAAATAGTGTATTCAAGATCTTTCATACACTAATGAAGTTTTGATATACTGTAGTGCATGCCTGTCCTTGGGGATGTTGTCGATGGAGCCCTATCAGGGGGCATGTGTTCACCCAACATTAGCATAGTGTATACAAGATATTATGAACACTAGCTTTGTTGTGCGTGAGTGCTGCCTGTCCCTGATGTTATTGTACACATAGGGCTAGTCTAGATCAACAGGGTCTGTTCCCCATTTAGCTGTTACCTCACATCTGATTTTAGTAACAAACTGAATAGCTGTAGAAGACAACACAAAATTTTTAGATAGTTCTTTTTCTCATTTTTCAGATTTTAACAAATTATATTTTTAATGGATCATTTTCAATGTGATATATTATATTTCTGATTTATGTTTTCAGAAATTGAAGTCTGCATCACAGCCGCAGTGCAGGAAATGCTGTCTTCCTCAGATTTTACTTGGAAAAGAACAGTAGCGATCTTTACAAGATACACAGCACTATGTAGTATATACTGAATACTGTGTACTACAAAGTGCACACTAAGTACTATATATATTACATACTGTACAGAAAATTTATGTCTACTATAACTAGTACACACAGTATAGTATATATGCTTTGTAGTGTATGTAAAATAATGTACATTATAACAGTACTGCATACGACACAGTATGTACACTAATCAGATTTACTAATATTCTTCTGTAGTGTATGCAAAATCTTAGTTCTGTACTGCATGCAAGTCACTTTCCTAAAAGTGCGATAAAAAAAATTGTCCACTTTACAACAGATATTTTTGTTTTTGTTTTTTCTCGAAGACAAAGATTATGTTTACACTTTCTTTATTAATAAAGTATCATTTTTAAGTTTTCTCCTTGTGAAAGTTGGAGCCCCCAAGGATAGCATAATTATTGTGGTCGAATAAGATCAATACTGTTAGTGTTGATAATGTGACCTGTCATGCAAGAAATGAATTGTTCCTTTGAGAGTTCGAGATATTGTTAATACATTCATAAACTGAGACAAAATTTAGTTATATATACTCGTATGTCAACTGCTTCTGTCAGAGCACACATTTATTTATCAGAAGAACCATCCACTCCACCTCTCACATCTCGCTCATCTGATTTGGAACCCAACAGCTATAGCTGGTTCACCCTCAGCATTTCATGTTACAGTAACTCCCATCCTACCCTTCCCAATCTCCAGCACAGAGCAGTTGCAGGAAAATCCCTTTCTCACACATCCTCTTTACCTGATCCACCGCAATATTATTTGTATCCAATGGACTTTCCACCTATTCATCTATCTCCTCCTATGGCATTGACACACTCATAGCAAGTAATTGTATTGTTAATTTTTTATTAAGAAAATATTTCAACAAGATTACAATATTGAGAAATGACCTGATAAATATTCAATCTACAAAAAACTATTGTTGATATATATATATATATATATATATATATATATATATATATATATATATATATATATATATATATATATATATATATATATATATATATATATATATATATATATATATATATATATATATATATATATATATATATATATATATATATATATATATATATATAAGCATGATATGATCATGTATATTCTATCACTTCATTAGATATCATAAGACCAACATCTTGTAAGAAGACATCAGCATCAAGATTGCCATCAGCATATCTAGTAAACAATTCCATCATACTGTTCTGAGCAGATCCAACATTACTCCTTAAAAAGCTAAGAAGCTTTTTTCCCCATAAAGGTGATGCTGGAAAAGATATCTGACGGGAAACTTTTGCAAGATGCCACACGAACCTACAGAAAGTAGGCTTTTGGCCCACAACAGCTGTGTGCAAGTACCAGTTTTCTACTTCACTTCTCAGCCTTGGAGGATACATATACGTATTCCACGATGACATATGCCAGAGTGTACCAGTGATCCAAGTATTATCTGCATGTGCATGGAAGAAAAATAGGTTACATAAATGACAGTAAAACTGATATAAATAGCTGGTATCCTGCAGGAAGAGATGATAGGTGAGGAGAATGCTCTGGTAATTACGAAAGAAGAGGTATAATTGGCATTGAAAGTATGAAAAGCAGTTAAACGAGTGTCATGAGGAATGCTTATCAAAAAATGGAGAAACAATAGTGAAATGGATTGCGAGTAGCTGAATGTGTGCCCCAGGGAGAGGAGGGTCCTGATTGCCTGTGTGTGTTGTGCTATTATATAAATGAGTGAGATAAGTATGACTGTATCAGTCTTAGAGGAATTAGTTTGTTGAGCATAGTTGTAAGGTGTATGGTAGTGTTGATTGAGAAAGTTAGTAAAGGAAATGAGAGAATGATGGGGAATAAGAGATTGAGTTCAGGAGAGGAAGAGGCTATGTTGTTCAAGTGTTTGTGGTAAGACAGGTGTGTAAAATGTACCTAGATAAAAGTATAGACACTTTTTGAGATTTCATGGACTTGGATGTAGCATATGACTGGGTGGCTAGACAGGCATTATGGAGTTTCTTTTGATAGCATGAACTGACCTGAAGTTTGTTAACGTGGTCAAAACTTAATAAACATTGGGGATAAAGGGTATCCACAATTCCCTACCCACCACTGCTGAGTCATCCACTGGTTAAATGGGTAAAGGATCTGCTGTGAGACCCAACAGCTGTATCTGGTTTGCAATTACTGTATCATCTCATGGTAACCCTTCCAGCCCAGCTTACAGCACTGAGCAGATACAAGAAATCTCTTTGGCTCAAGTCACCTATTCTCAATCTCACTCTACTCATCCTCATCTCCCAATGCTCTTTGCACTTAATCCATCTCATTCTAGGCCTTCCACTCCACTTTTTTCCTCTTACTTCTGCTCTCCACAGTTTCTCTGCAAATTGTTTCACATTTATTCTTTCCATATGTTCAAGCCATCTCAGAACTCCCTGATTCAAGTTATCTGTCAGCTCTCATCCAATATATATATATATATATATATATATATATATATATATATATATATATATATATATATATAATATATATATAGTTTCTCACTATATCTATACTTGACCAACAAATCATACTTTTAAAATACAGTCACCTCTCAATATAACATGAGGATAGGTTCTCAAAAGGCTCGGGTAATATAAATTAAGCGTAATATAAATAGTCAATTTCCATAAGGAATAATGGTAATCGGCATAGATACGTTCCACAACTGTACATAAGCACACTATGCCAAAGAAATAAGATAAGTAAAACATATTTTACAAATACATAACGAAGCTGAAATACCTGTAGTTATGTAATTAAAATACAAATAATGTACAGTATTATAAATACACCTGGTTCTTGTAATAACGCGAATAAAGGTTCTCAGAAGTGCCGCGTATTGTAATAATCACGTAATGTAACGAGTCATTTTCCATAAGAAACAGTGATAATGGGCATAGATACGTTTCACAACCATACATAGACACACTATACCAAAGATATAAGATAAGTAAAACATATTTTATAAGTACAATAATCCCTCGCTATATCGCGATTCACCTTCCGCGAATTCAGTGCATAGCTGATTTTTTGGCGAGCATATGTATTTTATATTGCAGATTTTCTGGGTATATGTGGGAATCCACGATATGTGGAAATATTAAAATTTCCAGTTTTTTCTTTATTTTATTGATAAATAAAAGTATTTCCTAGCCTAAGAATAATAAAACAGTGAAAAATAGTAAAAACAAATTTAAACATGTAACTCTGCACCAAATAAAATACGATACCGGTATCGCCGTTTCAGAAAACGCAAAGGGTCGCACCTATGTGAAGTAGTACATATTAAAATTTCCAGTATTTTCATTATTTTATTGATAAAAAAAGTATTTCCTAGCCTGAGATTAATAAAACGGTAAAAAATAGTAAAAAACATAAATTTAAACATGTAACTCACAATATTGCACCATATAAAATAAGATAACGGTATCGGAGTCTTGGAAAACGCACAGGGTTACACCTACGTGAGAGAGTACACGGGATGCTATTGGCTGATGGTTGGGAGACAACGAATCACAGAATTGCGTTCTGTATGTTCTGTATCCTGGGGTCTGATTGGCTTTTTGATTGAAGCTTGATTCTTCCAGCATCTTCCATTGTCTCGCCTCACCCATTCAGTTACTCACGTTGGCGCCGTTCGCGTTGTGCCTCTTAATACGTTGTGCTTGCGTTTCTTGTGAAACTTTTGCATTTCAACCCCTGCAATGCCGCTCAAGCATCCTTCATCTTCTAAGGCTTCTGGTAGTGAGCCTAAGCAGCAAAGGAAGATGTTGACCATAGCAGATAAGGTAAAACTGTTAGATATGCTGAAGGAAGGAAGAAGATTCTCGGCTGTCAGCCTCCATCCTGGCATCAACGAATCTACTGTTTGCTATATCAGTAAGGACGAGGCAAATATCAGGAAGACAGCGACTCTTACTTTTAACAAAACAGCGCAGAGGGTCGTAACACCCCGCAATAAGATAATAGTGCGGATGGAATCTGCTTTGGCCCTGTGGATTACTGATTGCAGGAAGAAGAACATCAGCTTAGACACCAGTATCATACAAACAAAGGCGAAGAAGCTGTATGAGACATTCGCTGCAAACGAACCTGACGACAACAGTGGCAACCGCGACCCACCAACAAGACCGTCCCACGATTCTCCACCGAGGAAACCATCGTTCGTTGCTAGCAAGGGATGGTTCACCAAATTTCAAAAGCGCTTTGGCCTAAAGAGCATTTCGGTTCATGGTGAAGCTGCCTCTGCAGATACAGCTGTAGCTGAAGATTTTGTGAACAACGACTTCAAGAAAATTATCGAGGAAGGCGTTTATGCAGCTGAGCATGTGTTCAACATGGATGAGACTGGGTTATTTTGGTACAGAATGCCGTCTTGCACTACTCTCTTTTCAAGGAAGAAGTTAAAGCCCCTGAATTTAAAGCGCATAAAGACCGCGTTACCTCGTCATGTGCGGGAATGCTGCGGGCTTATGTTAACGCCAGGGCTTATCTACAAGTCAAAGAACCCTAGGGCTTTGAAGAATAAAAACAAGAATCTGCTGCCAGTGTATTGGATGCATAACTCTAAGGCTTGGATCAAGAAAAGCCTCACATCGGACTGGTTTTACCCAGGCTTTATCCCTCAGGTCCGAGTTTATCTTGCGGAGAAGGGCCTTGAATTTAAAGTCCTTCTTTTGATGGATAATGCTGGTGGCCACACAACTGATCTCCATTATGATGGTGTTCAGGTAGAGTTCCTGCCACTGAATACAACATCACTGATTCAGCCTATGGATCAAGGCGTTATTCGTGCGTTCAAGGCCCTCTACACACGAAATGCCCTGGTGAACCTGGTTGACTCCATGGATGAGGACAAAGAATTCGTACTGTAGGCGTACTGGCGTTACTACACAATTGCTACATGCCTTCAAAATATTCAGAATGCACTCAAAGAGATGAAGCCAGCCACAATTAATGCCAGCTGGAAGAAACTGTGGCCCGAAGTCATCTACAACTACAAGGGATTCTCTCCTGACGAAGTGCATAACTCGGCAGTTGCGTAAGCTGTGAAGCTGGCTGCATTGCTAGGAGGAGAAGGCTTTAAAGATATGACTCACGAAGACGTCAATGAACTGATCAACCGCCACTCACAGCCGTTGACTGATGAAGACTTGGAGGAAATGACAAAATCAGTGAGCGAAGAAGAGGAAGAACAAGAACAGCAAGCGCACAATGAAGTCGAAGAACCTGGCCTTACACTTGAACATTTGGCAGCCATGTATAACATGGCCAAAGAACTCCAACAACTGTCACAGGAGTATGACGATGATATGGTTCGTTCGGTGCACTTCTGCAATATTATCGACAATGCCATGACTTCTTACAAGACCATCTTTGCACTAAAGAAGAAACAGCAACAGCAACTCCCCATTACCATGTTCTTTCGCAAAAAGCAGCCGTAAAGCTGTCATTGGCTGTGGAGTATGTAAACGTCATCATCACATCATTCACGGTAAGCTTACCTATCACGTTCATATAAATTTACGCTTGCGCGCTGTTATTAATAAAGTACAAGGTGAGTTGTTAACAGTACAGGAAGGGTTTATACAGTAAAGGTGAAAACAAATGTAAAATACCTGTAATAAATTTGATGCTGCTACTTCGCGGCTTTTCACATATTGCGGGTGGTCCCAGAACCGAACCCCCGCGATTAACGAGGGATCACTGTACATAACAAAGCGGACAGACTTGTAGTTATTTATATTAACATGCGAATAGTGTAGAGTATAAAAGATATACAGATTTACTATACAGTTAACAAATTAATGCACTCTATTATGCGGTGGGCAACAGGCATACACTGGGACGTGCATGGTGGCGGTGAGCACGAGGATGCGGGAGAACGAACCTCTATCTGCAAATGTTTTTGCTCTAGCACGCTTTTTCCCTGACAATATTATATCGCAAGTTTGTTTGCTGTTTGTTCTTAATGCTTTTTTTCTATTCTCTTCATAATATCCGATCGCATTAAGCGGTAAAAGAGGAGGAGGATGCGGGAGAACGAACCTCTATCTGCAAATGTTTCGCCGCCTCCGTATCAGCTGATGCACCCTCGCACGCAATTTCCCTGACGATATTATATCGCAAGTTTGTTTGCTGTTTCTTCTTAATGCTTTTTTTTCATTCTCTTCATAATATCCGATCGCATTAAGCTGTAGAAGAGGAGGAGGAGGAGGGAGAACGAACCTCTATCTGCAAACGTTTTTCCGCCTCCGTATCAGCTGATGCACCCTCGCACGCTATTTTCCTGACGATATTATATAGCAAGAGTGTTTGCTGTTTGTTCTTAATGCTTTTTTTCCAATCTCTTCATAATATCCAATCGCATTAAGCAGTAAAAGAGGAGGAGCATTGCGGGAAAGTGCCTCCGAGGCGGTCGATTATTTACTAAAATAAAATAAAAAAATCGAAATTTTTTGCATGGCCATTATTCATGTACTGTATTTCATATTTTTTTACTATTATTTTTTAGGGGCGTTAATCCAATTTTGTGGATTATAAACACGTGTAAAAAACAAACTAGGTGTATACAGATCTACAAAAAAATACTGTACAGTAAACAAATTAACAAACTCTATTATGCGGTGGGCAACAGGCATATTGGGACAAGCGTGGTGGCGGTGAGCACGTGACGTAAGTGTTAGTAGAGGGGGGGAATCGGTAGAACGAACCCCTAGCTGCAACCGTAAACAAAGATAAAATAAAAAAAATTAACAAAAGCAAGACTAGAAAACTCATTTTTTTTTTATTACGCAAAGCCTGAATATAATAATGTAGTACAGTATTAAAGATATAACATAAAAAAAAAAAAAATATTACACAGGTATACTCACTCTATATACGATGGGCAACAGGCATACTGGGACGAGCGGGGTAGCAGTGAAGAGGTGACTTAAATGGTAGGAGAGAGAGGAGAAGAGGAGGAGGAAGAGGGAGAGCTATCCCTTCAGAGAGACTGAAGCACATGGCACCATGGCAAGAAACTGCCTCCAAGGCAGTTGCTTAGATACTAAACTGATCCATTGTTTTCCGCTTTTTCTCGCACGTTTCAATTTTTTTTACTGTTACTTTCGAGAGGCATTATTCCAATTTCGTGTAGTATAAAGCATTAAAAGCGAGGTAACTGTACCTCATCTCCATTACATTCAATTTCTTTTCAGCTTCTCTTGTATTCCAAGTCTATGCTCCATACAGTCACAATCATTTCTTCATATAACTTCTTTGCATTCATTCCTAAATACCTGATTCTCATCACACTTTCCATCCCATCTAGACATTTACTTGCTTCCTTCGTTGTATATCTCACCTTCACATCCACTCGTCATTCACTGCCATGATCCAAGATACTGTACTTGAAATACTGTACTCAACTACTTCTAGAATCTCCCCATTTACTGGCATTCAATCTACCAACATCAACGCTATGTACACACCTCAGAAAATCACTGTAACCAATAACTTCCTTTTATCACATTCTCCTACAAATTCAGTAACCAACTTCGTCAGTTTCTCAGATAAAGCCACCAGTGCTGTGCTATTCGCAAAAAGCATTCAATTAATTTTTCACTAACAGCCATTCTTACAAACTCCAAGCCTCTGCCTAGCACGCTTTCATTTATTTTCCTTACCACTCAATCTATATACATACTGGACAAGCATGGTGACATTACACAATTTTGTGTGTGTGTGTGTGAGAGACACTGGTACAGGCAGAACCTGCCCTCATCAATAAAGGCTCGGGTACGAGAAAATACCAAGACTAAGGAAAAGAAAAAGGTTAAGGGCAAGGCAGAGATGAGGTAATGTCACACAAAGGAAAACGACAGACAGAAAAAAACCGTCAAAGTACAGAGGACCCAGAGATATGGAGGACTAGGCTCTGAGATGACGATAGATGTGCTTTTTGAAGGATGAAAGGTCATAAGAATTAGGAAAGACAGAAGGAGGAAGAGAGTTCCAGAGTCTGGAGGTAGATGGGAAGAAGCAGTCGCTGCACCGACCAATCTGCAAGCTACAAATCTCCACACAGTACCTGTAAGATGAGGCCGCTTGGCGAGTGTTATGCCGCCTCGGCAGTGGAGGAGGGATGCAACTCGCCAGCTCATCAGAGCAGCGATGGAAGTAGTAGCAAAAGAAAAGCGAAAGGGAAGATACTTTACGGCGAAGAGAGAGAATCCAGGTTAGAAGTAAGAGAAGGATCATTAATGAGTCTGACTGCCTTAGATTCAACCCTATCAAGAAGATAAGTAAAGGAAGAAGCACCCCAAATGTGTGAGCAGTATTCTAAGCAGGGGCAGATAAGACCTTTGTAAATTTTAAGTAACTGCAATGAGGAAAAGTAATGACGAAAACAAAACAAAACCCCCAGTTTTTTGAATGGAGATTTAGAAATTTGGATTATGTGATTCATCCAAGACAAGTTAGAGGCTATATGGATTCCTAATATGTTGATAGAGTTAAGAGGGTAAATTTCATTAGTTTCGAAGACAATAGGGTTATCAGGAGGAGAAGAAGATACAGAGATAGCCAGAAACTGTGTCTTGGAGGCATTGAATTTAACTAAATTTTGAGTAACCCATTCAGATACTCTCTGCAAATCGGAGTTAAGAGTAGAAGAAAGAGTGATACGAGATTGATTACGAGTAACAGATGAAGGTTGTGAAGAAAAGGCAGAGGAAAAGTGAAGGGTAGAATCATCAGCAAAGGCATGAAGAAGAGAGAAAGATGGGGATTGTAGAAGATCATTGATGAAGAAAAGGAACAAAGTAGGTGAAAGAACAGAGCCCTGTGGAACACCAATGGTAACAGAGAAAGGGCTAGAAAACTGGAAATCAGAGAACAGAAAGAAGGGGTAAAGCCATAGGCAGGGAGTTTGGCCAAGAGAGCCTTGTGCCAGACTCTGTCAAAAGCCTTAGAGATAGCAAGGGTGACGACAAAGGATTCCCAAAAGTTCCTCAGTGAAGATGACCATACATGAGTAATATAGGACAGGAGATCACCAGTGGATCTTGCCTTGCAGAAGCCGTACTGGTGATCGGATATAGAGGAGGTTAGAGCAATAGGTCGGTAGTTAGAAGGACTAGAGCAGTCACCCTTCTTAGGAACAGGTTGAACTAGAGCATGCTTCCAAGATGTAGGATAGATACTGGTTGACAGAATGTGGCGAAAAAGACGGCAAAGCACAGGAGCCAGTTCATCTGCAAACTCCTTAAGGAACCTTGCAGGGATACCATCGGGACCAGATGCCTTGTTCGTCTTTAGCGAGCGAAGAACCTTATGAACTTTGCATGAAGAAAGGATAAGGGAGGGCATAGGGTTAGAGAGGGGAAAAGCCTGAGGAACAGGTGCACTGGAATAGTTGATAGAAGAGTTGGCAGAAAAATGAGAGCCAAAGAGAGTGGCTTTGTCAGTGGGAGAGCTAGCTATAGAACCATCAGAACGAATGAGAGGGGGAAAGCTTGAGTTACAGAAGTTTTTGGAGAGGGTGTTGGTTAAGGACCAGAAGCATTTGTCAGTGGGAGAGGAGTTAAGGTCATCAACCTTCCTTCTTATAAAGGAAGCCTTAGACCTTCGACTCTGAGCAGTACAGCGATTCCTAGCTATAATAAAAGCAGGGCGAGTTAAATCGGAAGGAGAGGCTAGGTAAGATCGGTGAGCCTGATTCCTAGTCTGCATAGCCATGGAGCAGGCATGGTCAAACCAAGGTTTAGGGGGAGAAAGTTTTTGTGGAAGAGGGGATGTACATCTCCATTCCCAAGGTCATGATCTCCGCAACTTCTAGAGCTACCTGATCAGGGTTGCAGGACTGAAAGCAGTAGTCATCCCATGGGAAGTCAAAGAGAAAGTTACGCAAATTTTCATGGTGGGTACGCTCGAAGTGCCAAAGGCGGCGCTTGATGCAAACCCACATTTGCCTCCATCCAATTTCACTCACCATTTCCGACTCTTATACAAGCTCCACTACTCACATGAAAATTTTAGACCACAGTCTCTTCACCAATCATTTGCATTCTCCTCGCATCTCCATTAGCCACAATTTCCTCATATTCCATACTATCAAAACACATTCCACAACACCTCTCTATCCAACCTGTTGTATGCTTTATCAAAGTCCATGAATTTCCAAAAAGGGTCGTTACCTTTCCTTAGGTATTTTATACACACTTGTCTTACCACAAACACTTGATCCACACAGCCTCTTCCTCTTTTGAGCCAATACTCCCAGATCATTTTCTCAGTTCCTTTCTTAAATCTCTCAATTAACACTTCCAGAAACCCAACCAACGACACACTCAAAAAGGTAATTTCTCACAAGTTAATATAGTTGCAGTTATCTCTCTTCCATTTATATAACGGTACTGCGTCTACATGACACTCATCTAACCTAAGTGCTTTACTAGCTTTCGTTACTTTCAATGCCACTTATACCTTTTCTGCACTTGCCTTATCAGTCCCTTCACCAGTCATATGCATTCTCCTTTCATTTCCAATAGCTACAATCACTGTGTCTCTATCATCTTTCACATTCAGCAATTCCTTAAAATACTCAGCTCACCTATCTCTTACCTTTATCTTTTCCACTAGCAACTGCCTATCCCCTCCCTCAATGCTTTCCTCCCTGTCAGAATTACCTCTCTGCACTCTTTTTATTTTACTTCCAAAACAAATTTTTTAGTCCTTCCAAATTTCTCTGAGAAACAGCTACCCCACCTCACAATGGCTCTTGTCTTTACCTCTCTCACTAAGTGCTTCTGTTCTGCCATTTGCACTCACCTCTTCATTCCACCATTCACCACCCTTCCTTCTGCTCCCACCCATTCGTGTCCTCCCACAAACTGCCTCCGCACACTTCACTATTTTCTCCTTTAAACAATTCCATTCTTCTTCAACTCCGTCTTCCACCTGGTCATCCACTACATTTAACACAATCCTCAGACTTGCCTCCCTACCGTCTCCTCTTTCTCCACCTTTCTTACACTCACTCTTCCTTCCTCCACCAAAACGTGGTCAGACATTCCACCACTGACTCCTCTCAACATATTCACATCTAATACTTTTTCACTCAATCTCTTGTCCAGCACTACATAATCCATTGATGCTTTATGAGCTCTCTACCACCATCTACTCTGACCATTTCTTTGAATACAAATTTCTAAAATTGTATCTCGCCTTGTATTTCTTCCAGGTGCACCATGCTTTTTAAAAACACCATCCACTGGTTCAGATTTTATACTAGCATGCAGATCTTCCATCACCATCACATTCCTTCCAAAGTCCAAATACTCATTCTAATCATTCCAAAACTCTTCTCGCTCCTCCTCACGTAAAAAATGACAAATGTTATGCTAACAGTTGCAGCTTGATTTATGCTCTGATATGAAATATAGTAAACCTAGATAAGATTAACTGTATATTATTAACAAGTTCAAAAAGCTGTTCATAAAAGCATACTACAAAAATTGACATAAAGCTGATATTGCAAATTTTATACTGCATATCAAAAAAAGGCAAAAATATGAATGTACTGAATATACTTGCAATACCAGATTTGAAAATAGTTTAGCTACTGCATGAATATAATGTTCTTCATGTTATAAAAGTCGGCTAACTGGGGCAGAAAGAGGGGAGTGGGAATCCTCTCCAGTCTTTTTACCCTCGCACAAAGAGTCAAGTTGTATACTATGACCAAGCCATCCCCCTTATGAAGGGATTATGGCTTTTATAGACAGATAGATGAATTTGTGGTTATTTAAGGAATTCAAGCTTTAGATAACTGCAGCCAATTCAAAGACACGACAAAAAAGGCAAATGTATGTTTCACAGCTAATACTTTACCTATAAAATCCAGAAGAGCTTCAAGGGAATTATGTCCACCAGCAAATTCCCAAAGTGACTGGAAGCTTATTGGTAGCTGGTCTTGAGGAAGAAAAGGCAAAGCTAATATTTTGTTGATGAAGCCATAAACACCACTACCAACTATATATTCGGGCTGCAACAAGAAAAATATAGTTGATTTATTAATTAAATTTATCTTATTTAAAACTACATATTTTCTCCCTCCATAATCTGTAAGGTGACCATAACGAAAAGAAGAATTAAATGTAATAACATAATGAAAACTAGAGTATCTCGCTATATATACTTTTTTTTTTTTGCTCACAAACATACTAATACATGCCAAAATGAGCAACAAAGACCTAGCTCATGCTTATTCCTAAATGAAGCCAGATTTAGTTCAACTCTAGCACCTAAACCTACAGGAAGGTTTTAGGAAGGGTGTCCACCTTCAATTCCACATCTCCAACCTGTCTGTGTCCATCCCCATTCAAATTGGGGTTAATGGAGACACATAAAACTGCAGACAATAATTCTTTCACACATTCTAACACTTGGATATGGATCTCCCATTTTATCTGCCTCCTACAAATGTCACAATATACAAGCCTGACACATTTCTCCACATTTCTCTCTCTTTTATTTATATATATATATATATATATATATATATATATATATATATATATATATATATATATATATATATATATATATATATATATATATATATATATATATATATATATATATATATATATATATATATATATATATATATATATATATATATATATATATATATATATATATATATATATATATATATATATATATATATAAATATATATATATACACACGTCTCTGTCCCCCTTGTAAGGGGGGTGGCCGAGCCAAGAAATGCGCATTCACCACGATCCACACACACCTCAACCACTCCTCTCAGCTCCTTGGGGATAAAGGGCTCCCATGTCTCCCCCCCCCTTCCACCCTGCTTGGGTCATCCACAAGGTATTCTGCAATGAGGCCAGACAGCCGCAGCTGGTTTACCCCCACAGTTTCATCACATGGCAATTCCCCTCACACCCGTCCACCACAGTTCACTGAGCTAGCAGGTGCGAGAAATCCCTTTGGGCCACGTCATATATGCACAATCTTCCTCAACTCAATCCTATCTCTTGCACGCACTCTTCCCTGTTCCACTGATATTCCACTTGCATTCAGTGCTCTTTTCACGCCATCCATCCATCTCATTCTAGGTCTCCCTCTTGACCTAACTTTAATCACTTCTGCACTCCACACTCTCTTCACTAATCGTTCATCACTCATCCTTTCCATGTGTCCAAACCATCTAAACACTTTCTGATCTAACCTATCCGACAGCTTCATTCCAACACCCGTTCTCAGCCCGACAATCCTCATTTCTTACACTATCAATTCTAGATACACCAATCATACCTCTCAAACACCTCATCTCCATTACGTTCAACTTGTTCCGTTCATTCTCATACAATGCTACCGGCACAATCATACTTTCATACATCCTTCTCTTTGCATTCATTCCCAAATATCTATTTCTCATTACACTTTTCAACCCACCCAGACATTTACTAGCTTCCTTCACTCTGTGATTTACCTCTACATCCACTTGTCCACTCCTTGATACATGTGACCCCAGATACTTAAAACTCTCAACTTCTTCAAGCACCTCTCCATTCACTGCTACATTCAATCTGCCGACATTAACACTCCTTGTGCATCTCGTGACTTTACTTTTACCAATATTACCAACTTTCTTCTCTCACACACACTAATAAACTCAGTCACCAAATGATTCAATTCATTTTCAGTATCAGCCACCAGTACAATATCATCTGCAAATAGCAACTGACTCAATTTACACAACCTTCCCTCCTCACCCACTAGTTCCAAGCCTCTGTCTAATACTCCTTCATTTACTTTCCTTACCACTCCTTCCATATACACATTAAACAACCATGGCGACATTACACAACCTTGACGTAACCCAACATTCATCTCAAACCAATCACTCATACCATTCCCAACTCTCACACATGCTCTACTATTCATGTAAAAACTCTTCACCGCATTCAACAAACTTCTACTTATTCCATGCAGTCGCAACACCCTCCACAACCCCTATCTACCCTGTCATACGCATTCTCTAAATCCATAAAGACCCAAAAAGTGTCCCAACCTTTCTCCAAGAACTTCTCACACACCTGTCTTACCGCAAACACCTGATCCACACATCCTCTTCCATTCCTGAACCCACACTGTTCTTCCCCAATCAATCTCTCGGTACCTTTCCTAATTCTCTCGATTAACACTTCCATATACCTTACCAACTATATTCAACAAACTACTACACTTATATATATATATATATATATATATATATATATATATATATATATATATATATATATATATATATATATATATATATATATATATATATATATATATATATATATATATATATATATATATATATATATATATATATACACAGTAATCCCTCGTTTATCGCGAGTGTTACATTCTGGGACCACTCGCGATACGTGCAAATCTGCGAAGTAGCAGCACCATATTTATTACAGGTATTTTACATTTATTTTTACTTTTATAAACCCTCCCTGAACTGTTAACAACTAACCCTTTACTTTATTAATAAAGCACGCAATCGTAAATTTATATGTGTGACAAGTAAGTTTACCATAAATAACAGCGCGCAAGTGTAAAGCTATATGAACGTGATAGGTAAGCTTAGAAACCGTGCATGACGTGATGATGACGTTTACATACTGCACAGCCAATGGCGGCCGACAGCCGAGAAACTTCTTCCTTCCTTCAGCATATATAACAGTTTTACCTAATCTGCTCTAGTCGACATCTTCCTTTTGCTGCTTAGGCTCACTACCAGAAGCCTTAGAAGATGAAAGATGCTTGGGCAGCATTGTAGGGGTTGAAATAAAGCAAAAGTTTCACTAAAAACACAAGTACAATGTATTAAAAGGCACAACGCGAAAGGCGCACATGTGAGTAACTGAATGGGTGAGGCGTGACAATGGAAGATGCTGGAAGAATCAAGCTTCAATCAAAAAGCCAATCAGACCTCAGGATACAGAACACAATTCTGTGATTCGTCATCTCCAACCTATCAGCCAATAGCATCCCGTGTACTATCTCACGTAGGTGCAACCCTTTGCGTTTTCCAAGACGCTGATACCGGTATCGTATTTTGTATGGTGCAATACTGTGAGGTACATGTTTAAATTTGTTTTTTTACTATTTTTTACTGTTTTATTATTCTTAGGCTAGGAAATACTTTTTTTATCAATAAAATATCGAAAATACTGGAAATTTTAATATTTCCACATATCGAGGATTCCCGCGATATACGCCATAAAAACCCGCGATATAGCAAGGGATTATTGTGTGTATATATATATATATATATATATATATATATATATATATATATATATATATATATATATATATATATATATATATATATATATATATATATATATATATATCCCTAAAGTGCTGTCATAATAGCAAAAATAACTTGATACCTTAGGTTCTCACCTTTAAATCTAGTTCACAAACTTTATTCCAGATAGTCATACCCCAGTAAAAGGAACATCCATGGATCCTCTTCTTTGGAAAAACAACTTTAAGAGCTTCCCATATGGTCTCATCTACAGGGGCCATCAGTAACTCAAGACCAATACTCTGAGGAAGGTCGCGTAGCAGAATCTGAAAAACCTAAAAGAGAAAAAAAAAAGGGAAAAAACATAAATATATAAAACAACAAACCCGCAAAACCGGAAGGTGGTAGGGTATAAATTTAATATTAGATGTCCATATGCAAAGTTAGCATACATACGAAAATACAGTAAAAACGCCAGTTTTACAAATCTCATAATCTTAAATCATCCCTTTCATGGGGCAATAATAAATCTTGGAAATCTCAGTCCTAATTCTGGAAAGCATTGGCAATGGTTTGATCTTGTTCAGTAGATATGGCATACAGGAGTGTCACTGCATGCAAATGTCTATAATAACAGTCATTGTGTAATATTCTACCTTTGACTGTATACATCTTTCTGATAATGGCAGGCCAAGGCAATATTTAAGTATAAAGGAGGAATTGTAGAAAACTTTAATAAAAGACATGGGAGCAGAAAGTGTACATTAAAGAAATAAAGTGAGAGAGATACAGATGTTCAGAAATTAATACTCCAGAACTGAATATATTCTAAAGTAAGCCATATGACTGCCCTGATAAAATTTTACTTGACAAGTATATGCAGACGATTCAATCTTGCTTATTTTTAAGTTAAAATAGAAAAAACCAACAGACAATACAAGAAAAAGAGCCTATCATGTCATCTGCAAGTAACGTTCACCATAAGTTGTTAATATAAATTAGATTTTTATGAATAATGTTTTATATGATATAATTTCTACAAATCCATGCCCAAGCAGGTGACCTAAGCAGGGTGGTGGTGGTGTGGAGATATTGTGGCAACCCTTTATCCCCAAGGAGCTGAGAGGAGTGATCAATGTATGTTTGACTTTTGGTTAATGTGTGTGCTTTGACTCAGCCACCCCTCTTGCAAAAGGGATTGGAGCCATTATATATGTAAGTATGTGTGTTTCTCAACTTCATGCTGCATCCTGCTGAAGACAGTTGAGTGGCCATAACACCCACACAAGAAACAAAGCAAAGACTCCCAAGAACCTTCGAATCCTTACCCCTCCCACCATCACTTGTTATGTGGCAAGATAAAAGCTTCAGGTAGAGAGGGACAGCCACTCTCCACTCTCCTATCTGTTTTAAAGGACTCCTGTAAATCCTAAATAATATCCTAATCCAATTATTGACAATACAGGTGCATAAGAATTAAAGGTTCTATCATTACAAAAATAAGTGTACAAGGGATCTCGGAAGACTCACCTGTTCATAATCCAATTTTTGGCATCTTGACATCAGCACAAAGGCCACTGGGACATGCTTAGCACCATTAACTGTATGTATGTAAGTCTGAATAGTTAAGGTCTGTGAAAATGGAGGACATACGACCTGCGATGTGACATCTATGTACCATACATTTGCCTCCGAAAGTAACTTCATTTGTTCCTTCAATGCCAGAACCAAGTGTCGCTCACCATCAGATATAAAAATGTCTTTTTGTAGAAATTTTGGAGGAATGAACTCTGTGCTAATCTGCATTAAGAAAAAATATGATTCTATTCAATAAATGAAGCAGATACAAATACTAGAACTAGGTAATGTACATTTATATACAGAATCAATTGTTCAGAATAATGGCCAATATGATATTGTTTAAGAGTTGCCACCTACATTTATCAACGATTCAAGATATATGCATGACATCAAAACTCTTCCATATATGTTTGTACCCGAAAGAAAAGTAACAACTAAGATAGAGTTTATATGTTCTAATCTACAATGATGCTCTAAGAAATCTACACTGCGAAAAACAGTGTTGAACAATTGCCTCAGAAAACATAATACAACAATAGCTTTAGACAGGAATGTAAGCAGAACTCAAGACTTCAACTTCATGTCAGGTCTGTAATATTATTCAGTAGCATGAAAAGTTATCCCATTGCCAATATTGTTCATACAAATAATTATCTCAAAGAACGCTCATACTAAGTAGAGCATTCCAGAGACAAAGATAAAAGCAGTCACTGATTTTCTTTAATAGTAAAGAATTAAGCATTAAATAAAGTACTTAGGACACTGCACTACAAATGTCAAGTACTAGATAAAAAACTAATGCATGGGAAATAAAAAAAATTTCTAACACACATGAAGACCAGGGTGCACCAGGAATCAAGATAAAAATATACCTTTTACAGTTTAACCAGTTGTAAGTCACTCATAACAGTAAATTACATGGGGATTCATTTGAATTTTAGTAGTTTTTGTGATACAGCTATACTTATAAAAATACCAATTAGAACCACAAGGGAAGCTCGAACTACCCCTTGTAATTATGTGTGTTTAAGCAAATTTAAAAATAAGTGCCTTAAACTGGCTTACTCTCCTGGTCTTTTAGGTAATCAAATTTTTTCATTACAGTATTCTATTTCTGATGGTGTATATATGAACAGAAAAATAGCTGAAAGGATGTTAAGCAATGCATGACCGTGCAGTATAAATGTAGTCACTATCTTAACTCCACTAAAAATTTTGTTACAATACAAATATACCTTTATGCGTGAGTTCATATTCGCTGGAGAGGCAAAATTTTGCATTTCCTCAACATCGCCACAAAGGAAATGCGGAGTAGCTTCTATGGTTATATGATTTTCCTCTTCTTTATCTAAATCCAAACACGTAGCTATTGCTTCGATAACTTTAATAGAAGTCCCATTTCCACAACCCTCTTCAGCTTCCTCTGTCATCTGCAATGAGGATAGAGAAGTAATTATGAAGCTATTTATTATCCAATTAAAATTCAATAAATGCTGTGATATATACTCACTGTCTAAGCAGAAGTAAATATCACCAATTACATTTTCTTTTCTTTAGGAAAGTACCACTTTTGATAGATGTAACTAAAGTACGAATTCTATTTCTGTAATTAATAGAATCTGTAATAAATAAGAGCTTATTACTCAAGCAGTAAGTTTATTATTATGGTAACATAATTAACATGTTTAAATATATACATGCATTCTGGTTAGGACAATACAATATCCTATGCATACACATTAAAGTTTGGGAGGAAACGAATTGTAAATTATCTACAGTGCTATAAAGGTGATTACTCACCAACTCAATGGAAGGAGGATCATGGGTATGGTCTCTTTTACCAAACTTGAAGTTTTCTCCTCTCTGTGACACACTAGCACTGCATCTGCCATTTTTATGTGACTCTGGGCACATCCAGTAAACATATTCCTCTGTATGGTGCTGGAAACATAAAAATATCCTGTTAACATTTCAGTCATACTGCTTCATGATAGGACTTCCTAAAGTGAGGGAAATCAATAAATTCAGTATATGAGATGGGATATCCAACTGCAGCTGTCAGGGTAGTCACCATTGTAACAAAAGCACTAGTATAGCAATGACTGAACATGCCCAATCCATTCTCATTAGCAAATAGCAACGTGCTGATCGTCATTTGGAGTTTGGAGTTTTACTGTATGTAGCCCATAAGGCTTCATATTGTATAAGAGGAGAAAGCTACTTTTTCCTGCACTATAATACACTTACAGGCAAACAATATACAGTACATCTTATGCACTTACAATGCTGGCTAATAACTCATTTCAACGTTATCTTTAATGCATGCTCTTACTCCCGTATAGTAGGCTCTAACTCCATTCAAGAGTTGTCTTTCACTTCAGTGAATATTACCTTTACAATTGCGGAGAAAATCAGTCACACATTCTCATCCCTTTTTAAAAACCTTCCTATTACGTGCATTTGGCGTTTGATGTCATTATTAATCCTCATTATGGAGGTGGACATAATGAGTCTGGATGGCCTCTCTTACACCCCAAGGCATGCTCAAACACAGGTCTGTCACCTTCCAAGTGGAGTCCTATATTACTGCATTACTTTTGGTTCCCCAGTCAAAATTCACACCATTTTGAATTTCCTCAATAACTCGCATTTCATATGCATCTGCAAAATCTTATCTAGTGCTATGAAGAGGCTGAAACTTCCAGAACTTCCTTACTCCTCACTATTTCTTTCGGTTTTACATATAGAAATTATGACAAGTTTCCTTCAGTCTTCAGGAGTTATCTCCTGTGTCTATAGCATATGCAAATCATCCACTTGTACTTTATCATAAGCTTAGTATATCTGATGTAATTCTTATGCACTGGTATCTATATGCATCACTACCTAGCTGACAGCTGAAGACACCTTCATTAATGTAAATTATTCTTATACAGCATATATTACTTACATGTACATCTGACGTAATCTCCCTGTAAAAAAAGCGCAGACTTTCACCAGAAACCATACATACCTTGATTACCTCTCATAGTTTCACAATTCTCCCCCAAACACCCTGCTTGGGTCATCCACAAGTTTAAGTGTGCAGCATGGATCTTCTGCCATGAGGCCCGACAGGTGCAGATGTTCATATTTAATATCCATGCAAAGTAATATTGAATATGCACAGCTTTTGGCTCTCACAAACACCTAATATATTCCTGTTATCAACATATACTGATCTCTGTAAACCAGAAATTACCTTTTGATTGTAGAAATATCCATTACTATCCATCAATACGGATTTGGTAAGTCCATTTCTTGATATTCTGTCTGCTACCTGGTAAGTTACATTGTCACCTGGAAGTGAAAATGGCCCTGGAGGTGTAACTGCACCACTACCTGAGCATGGAGATTCAGGTGCCTGAAAAGATACGGTTTTCATACAATACCTAATATTTCCCGTACTATCAATGCTTATGCTCTGTATAATTATTGCTGTAGTATTATTAAAATTATTATTATTATTATTACTTCGCAATGGGTGGATTTTATTCAAGAGGGGAGCTGAGCTTCCTTTCTCTCTTATTCTGGATTTTCATTTTTCACTCTCCCTCTCCTGGTGTGGGGGGGGCAATAATACCACCTCTGTCTTTCCCTTCATATTGTAATAGTTAACTAGTTGGGGTACAGCCGAGGGACTATAAAACTAATTGAAAAATAATTTTAAGGTACATTTACAAGGACTAAAAGCTAGTGGTAGACCAAGACTAAGATGAAACAATACATAAACATGTGAGCAACATTGTAAACCACTTATATTAATATTATACTTTAGCTAAAAGCACAAGACTTTACACAAACTAAGAATAAAACATGATTTTAACCAAATTACTGTTTGAATAAATACCAAAGTACAACTCTTTGTCACTATTATGCTTTAAGGATAGCCAAATAGAAAAATGTAGGACCTAATTTCTCTGCCTGTTTATGAAGGTGGATTTACAATAACCTACCTGTCTAAATCTCACAGTAGGTTCATGACAGTGCTTCTCTTTTCTAACTCTGAATTTATCACCCTTCTGACAAACCGTTGCTTTGCAACTCATCCTCTTATTTCGAAATATGCACTTCCAATATTTGACATCTCCCTTGATTCTCTGAAATAACAGAGAAATTAAAAATAATTATTATATCCAACAATATTCAATCTACAGCTAGTACTGCTAGTCCTCATGTACTTGTCAACATGAGTTGCCTTTAGGCACATGGACAAGGAAATGTTCGGAAATATTTATGCAACCTATGTGAGGCCAAAACTGGAATATGCAGCCCCCTTTTGGAATCCGTACTTGAAAAAGCACGTAGTTAAGCTGGAAAAAGTTCAAACACATGCCACGAAGCTGGTGCCAGAAATACGCAATCTCAGTTATGATTAGAGTCTGAGGGAATTAGACTTACCATCACTCGAGGTTGGAAGACTGAGGGGGGATATGGTGACAGTTTTTAAATTCCTTCATAATTATGACAGTGGATAGGGATCGATATTTTGATATGGCTGGCACTAGAACTAGAGGTCATAGTTTGAAACTTCGTAAGAAAACTTTGCAGGATGTAAGGAATTACCCCATATAAAAATGGGTTAGAGATGAGAAGAAGAAGTGTAAGAGTAGTTGATAATTGGAATTCGCTAAGCGAGGAGATAGTTAATGCTAACTCAATCCATAGTTCTAAGGACAAGTATGAGAACTATCACTAAGTAGATAATGGAACCGATCAGGAGACGGGAGGTTACGAGCTTGGGGATCTTTCCCGTAAGCACATTTAGGTAATTTCACACAGAACAAAACCAACAATGCTGAACTTCTCCATAGTGAACATGTATATTGTACTGTCACCTTTCCTACTGATCATGTACAGGGTCGAAATCAAGGCTAGACCAAGAATCATCTTCATTCTTATCTTTATAAGCCTAAAAATACCCTTCAGGATGAGTCCTGACCTTATATTTATAAACATAATGTTATCTATAAAATAACTCCACATTGTGCACTACACCATACTACAGTATACTGCCCTCATCAACTGTATATAAATTAACCATTTTGATGAAGTATGTAAGTCTATGAAGTCTTCAGTAAGTCTCCACTGAAATTTTCAAAATGCCCCTCTTTGTTTCACTCCTCCTGTCACTGACTCACACATCAAGCACAATAGCATTTTCACGTTACTAGTTGTTGTTGAAGTTTGAATTAAATTGAATTAAATTCCTCTAACCTTGATATTATGCATTATGTGGAATAACGCCAATGATGAGTCATTATGAGCGACAAGCAATAACAATAATACTGAAGGACAGCACGATCCAAAAACCAAAAATACCAAACCGGCCGGTAAACAAAGCATAAATCTCACCAAAAACAATCTCTCTGCACAACGACTGGATCTCCAATCCCTCACTGCCACTTACTCACCCAACTCTGCACCAACAACTCTCCGCCATATGTACACTACCACAAACTACCAAACTACTTTTAGACTTACTAAACTACACGCCCCCCTGATCTCAAGATCATACAACACACCAAGTTGTGTAGCAGTACAAACAAAATTGTTTAAAAACGACAGAAAGTCCACAAACCAACAAAAACCAAGACAATCTATGATTGATACTAAAAAAAGAGGAAAAAAATAATGTATGCAAATTTACAAAAGCATTATCTCACTCAGACATATAGTCATCCAACTCAGAAACATAGTCATCCAAGCAGGCAGGTTGCTGTCTTGTACGCCTGGGACGTATATCTGTTAAAATATGCACATTATCAGATGTACTATCTTCTCCACTTTGTTGCCGGTCTTCATTTGGTATCTTAATCCTATCCTCCTCATCTGATTCCTCAGACGAAGACTGAGGAATAATTACTTTCCTAACGTCAAGTATGTGACATGGCATACAATCTACAGACACATTGTTTTTGGATGAGATACCAGTAATGTAGCCTTTCTTCCATTTACTTGTACATTATGTATTTGGCGGTTTCACCCAGACTTCCTCACCTATTCTCACAGACGACTCGTCTTTATCAATCTCTGACTTAATCATTGGATGCCTCCATTCATATTTAAATATTAGATGCTGTGGCACCGACTTATCATCCTGACCTGACCTAGGAGCCATATTGTACCAGAACACTGCTTTTGTTGGTAATAGGTGCACCCTCTTAGCAATAGCTTTCAACATACGATGATGTCTCTCCACTATACCATTACCCCCAGGCCGGTATGCAGATCTAAACATTCCTACAGTATTCCATCTCTCCAGCACTTGCCTTAGTAATGATGAACTTAATGCTGTACAATAATCCATTAGAATCTCATCAACCGGGCCTCTCTCATATAAAATTTCTTCCAACAATGATGAAATTTCTCTGTCATTTTCATTTTTGAGTTCCTTCCAGAATGCAAAACGACTAGGAACACAATCCATGACTGATAAATAAGGCACCTGTCTATAATGAGTGACATCAATTGCTTAATAACATTTCCAATTCTCTATAACACTAATCTCTCCTGCATTATGGGTGGTTGGGGCTGGATCAATGGATTGACACTGTTGACAGCTCTGCACCTGCTCTGACTGCTTCTTTGGCAATGGTAGGATCCACCTTAAGGACAAAATACAACGTCCTCTCCACACCCATATGATGCGTGTTGTGCATTAGCCTCAAATTAACATTTACACCAACCCAACAAACCTCCTCCTCACTATCAGGAACCTTTGCCTTCAACCAGCTTTTCCCAACACGTGTCAGCACATCAGCCTTATTTTTTAATGATGAAATGAGGGCCACCTTCATCACTAGCCCAAATTCATATATCATATCAACCAAGATTCCCAAACGGCATTTTACATACCATCTCAGGAGCTCCCTTAGTGCGCACCCTTTTTTCCTCTGCAATAACAATAATCAGTTCTCAAATATTTTCTTCAATCCCATTTTAGTACTAGATTAATACCTTTCAATACCACCTCAAGTTCACTAGCTGGCTTACTTAAAACCTCATTGACTTGTTGCAAAGCTAGTTATTTTATCTGGAGATCCACTGACAAAAGTCATACGAACAATGCTTTCCAAACCATCCCCCTTGAACCCAGCTAGCCCAGCCAAACGACTTATGTCATTTGCATACACATCAACAGGTTGCCCTGTCCATTTGACTCTAACCAACTTGGCATAAGCTACAAAGGCTCCATCAGTAAATGCCTCTTTTAACATAGCTACTATTTTTTTTAATCACCCTGGTCATCATCACTCATTTCTAACTACAAAGCAAGAGCATCCCCCTCCAAATACAGTAGTATAAAAGAAGCCAAATCAGAAATCTTCTGCAACTTAGCCACCAACTGAACTTTCTCTATCCATGCAACCACATCTCCTTCAACGGTGAATGGTCTAATCATCTCCGATGTGACTTTAGACGCCATGCATGCAGGTTATAGCCTAGATAGCTTGTACTTTGAATTAAATTGAATTAAATGAGGACCACCACGCCTAAAGCATCTTCCCTTACTTCCCTTGCCACTAACCTTATTTGTAAGATTTACTGCCTGATAATTTTTCCAAAACCATTCTACTGTCCAATCTTTATCAAAAAACAGCATGAAAGTCTTCATCATCGATCTCACATGAGTTGTTTTCAGCACAATTAAAATTGCCAGTTGCTAACAAAGAAAAAGGTGAGCCTAGTACTAGATTTTCGAGAGTTAAATACTCATGTTAAGTGCCATACTGGTGATGATGTCACAGATGTATGTGATTAAAAGTTAAGGCAGTGGAGACAGATGGGTAGAACGGTATCTCTTGTTGACCTTAAATCTGCATATCTACATATTAAAGTAAGTAAGAAATTGTGACCATATCAGTTGGTAAAGTATGAAAGTAAGACCTATTGTTTAACACAATTGGCTTTTGGGGTGGACTGTGCACCGCGCATAATGTCAAAAATCTTAAAGTTTGTTCTAAAGAAAAAAGATGAGGCTGAAAAATACCAAACCGGCCGGTAAATAAAGCATATACCTCACCAAAAACACAACCTCTCTGCACAACGACTGGATCTCCAATCCCTCACCGCCACTCACTCACCCAACTCAGCATCAACAACTCTCCACCATACGTAAACTACCACAAACTACCAAACTACTTTTAGACTAACTAAACTACAGTTGTTCCAAGAACTCCCTGGCCGAAGAGCCCAAAGTCCCTAAGAAAGGCAAATGCCAATCTCGGACTTCCCACAGAGCTCTCAAGGAATGAATGTTGCATTAATGGCATATATGGTTGTGTGCATAGCAGTTTTCCATTGTGTTTCTTGGATTGCTCTCAAAGTCTCAAGCTAGAGGTAGTCTTAGACAAACGACTGCAGGAGAATCATTTGTAAACATAGAAAAAATTGGGGCATTCTGTGTGTAGTGTTGAGAGATGAGGTAATCACCCAGGAGGCAGAAGCCTCTCCAAGGTTCACCTGCCCTGTGAAGAGTAGGAGTTGGCTGTGGCAGTTTGGCCTCTTTTGCTGCTCTTCTTCTGAATTACTTGGCATCCTCTTCTAATTTGCAGTTCCAGAAGGTGGACCTATGCCAAAGATGCTGTCACTCCAGATCCTTAAGATCACAGCTGGTAAAAAGAGCTTGTCAGTAGACTTTGCTGAATTCCCTAGCCAAGAGACATCTGTGGCATCCATCATCTACTTGTCCAAGTCATCCGAGCTACCATAACAAGTACAGCAACAGATTTGGAAAGCTAAGGGCAGGACTACCCACTAGATGAGTTCACACAAAAAAATATCCATAGAAAATTCTTAAATACAGAAGTATAATAAAGAATGAAACTTCCTATACTTGTAATAAAGCAAAAATATAAGCTGCTTACCCTAACAGTATACACATAACCATCACTATCGAATAACTTGCTGTTACCATGACGTGTACTGCCATCTAGCACCTGAAATGAGAAACTTAAAAATAGTACAGAAGGCAGGCAATGCTTTTCATTATTTTTAACTTCATGAAAAGTTACCCTGAAAACATTTCAATGTTTTGTAAGCATCATTCTCCTTGATATTAAAGGGTACCATAGCTGTAACTCATTTATCCAAGAAGGAACTCAAATTTTATATAAAACTAAAAATTTAATACATAACTGTTTTATATATAATTATAACATTTATACCTCAATGTCATATACATCTCATAATCAAGCTGATCCATCATTTCATGATAGCATCATCTTTTATTAGAAGAGTCACATAGTTATGCCTTCATTAAAAAAAAATATTTTTAAAGAACAGCATATTATGGCGATTTTAATAAAAAGTACATCAAGTCCTAATATATATCGTAGTCAACTCTTTGCATGTAATTTTTAAATAATTCCAATCGCAGAGATATATAATAATAATAATAATAATGATGATTAACAACGATAATAATGCAATTAAGAAAGATGATAATTTTTTCGAACAAGATGCCATGTGGTCACAACTAAAATATACCACAATATTCAATATACTACAGGGAATACAAGCAAAGTATGCTTTTTCCTTAAATACTAGGGAGAATGCAGTATTAATAATAATAAGAAGAAGAATAGGTAAGATAAAATCCAATCTTATGTACTGCATCATAACTTAGAAATATACACTCTTATATTATGGTCACCGTGGCTCAAGCGGTAGCGTCTGAGACTTTGAGGCATCAGGCCGAGGGTTCGCACCCCGTAACGGTCTGAGGTTAGCAAGGGCATGCACTCAGGGTAACGATTACATCTGCCAAAACAAGTCCTTCGCAAGAAGGCAACCGTCCTAGCCCTAGGTAGAAAAGCTCTATTATGATTCCAAGGTAAGAGTGTATATATCTAAATAATGTGATAGAACATATATGTGTAAATTTTATAAATTTATATTACAGGATGCCAAAGAGGCAGATAAAAGATGAACGCCACAGATTTCTGAACTCTCCACGGATTATAGTGTACCTATTAATGCCCATTGATCCTGTATCATGGGTCACTATAGTGAATATGTGACCAGAACTATTAATTCCACCTATTTTCTACAGTGAATCAATACAGGGTGCAGCAGAACTACTGCAAGAAATACTCTAAATAGGATGAGGTGAGACAATAAAAAATATACAATCGGACACTGATGATATAATATAGAAATAAAAGGTGTTTCATAATAACTCACTCGAAATGACACATCAGGTTCAACATACACGACTGGATCCCTTTTTTTATAATCACCCGTCCTTTCCATTTGTCTTCTTCTCCTGCTCTGCAAATTAAAATATTACTTACTGAAATTATTAGCCTTTATCACTAAAATATACTGTACAACTGTAGGTTACTGCTTAGTATGTAAATTAGAATTATGTCTTGGAGCATAAAAAGGTTGATGGGCAATTCTATTCCCTCACAGAGACTGGTCACTCTATGATAACTAGTTTATCTATTGCAGTAGCTCAGTTGGTATGATGCTTTGCATGACCAAGTGACCAGTGGCACAGGCTTGGTTCCCTGATATTCAACATGTTTTTTATGGATAACAGTGCGGTATCAATATTACAGTTTCATTGCATAGAATCTTATATTTTATAAAAATATTGCTTGAATCATCGCATATGTTGACAGTTGGGGGGAAAAAAAATTAAAAGAGAGAGAGTGTACAATATTCACTGTCATGATAGGTAGGTAATATTTTGAGCCAAGCTTCCCCCTGCGAATTATAATCAATCCATTATGTATTAATGCAGTAAATACAGCACTTTGAGATATTAAGGGATATCCCTTAAATCTACAAATTATATCACAAATTTCAAATACACTGTACATTCAAGTATGAAACTGGTTGAGATCACAAAGTATCACACTCCATTCACACTCAATACCAAAGCCTGTTTATATAGATGATAAACAAACAATGACAAATGTAAAAATAGCAAATTATCTAAAGTTCTAAATCAATCTAGCAGCTATGTGCAGTGTTGATATGCAATGTAAAATAAATTGAGTTTACATTTTATGTGTCATTATTTAGTCCCATTATGGAGGTGGACTCAGACAGATTGGAGCTGGGAATTTAAGACTGGTTGACCCATGGTGGGCTCGATAGTGGGTCTGTCACCTCCCAAATCGAGTATTCTAACCATCAGGCCACAACGGCCCTTAGCATAAATAGAGAATGAGACAAAGTACCCTAGATGAGCATGAAGTAACCAATTACCAATTTTAGAGGCTTTGGAGCATGAAGGTGTTCTTTTTTCCCACGTGAAAATATTTCGCCAGTCTGGATCATACATGCTCCGCAGTGTAATTTGGAATTCCTGACAGAACATGCCCAGTAGATTTTATTACCCCTATCACGCTGCAAATATAAAAAAATCTGTTTGGTTTTATATATATAAAGAAAGTCAGCTACATTATGTCACAGAATTCGCTTGAAAATGACACAGTTTCTTTTCTTAAAGTGTGTGACACCAGGATGGGTAAAAAAAATAATACTGCCCTTATCGGACCTGGGCATGAAGAAAGTATATTGAAAGAGAGATGGAGTTTATAACTTGTCAGATGTGCAGTGATATTAAGAGATCTGTAACGAATATCCAAGAATTGCAGAGACAAAGAAAATGTAATAAGAGCAATAACAACTTCTCCATATTCTGTACTTTTCTATGATACAGAGTACAACTAGAATAATTAAAATGGAAAGCTGTCTCGAATAATGGATATATATTTCAGTCTAATAATAATTCTTTTTGTTAGTGAATATGACAGATAGAGGTAGAAGGCAACAAACCAACTTACCCTCAGAGTATAAGTGTAGCCCTGCGGATCAACTAACAAACTTCTACCTTTTTTTGAACCATTTTCAAGAATAGTAACAACCTCTGACCTTATATTTAAACCTTCTAAAACTTCAGAGGACATAGGTTCTACAATAGCTGTCAAAGGCTTCACTGTTTCAGCAGCATGCTCTACTGAACCAGAAGATGAAACGATATTAAGGACCTGAAATAGAGAAGTTATCAAATAAACTGGAATCTTAGGATATCCTAAGGCACTAATAATTTTTAATATTCAATATAGACACTCTGTATTTAAAGTAGTATACATAACTTCAGCCGCATTCATCAACACTTCCGGTGATTACGGCATATTTGATGTGTAAATTCCTAAATCAAATACAGACAATCCTATATTTAAGAAAGAGTTAGTTCCAGAAGTCTGTTTGTAAGTAGAATAGTTCATAAATTGTGTTTAGGTAAAAAAAAGTACTGTACAGTAAATATATATGCAGCACTATACAGTACTTTGGCTAAAAACACTTAACTACTACACAAAACATAAACTATACAGTAGTAATGAATTTAAATACAGTAATTATAATGTCATAATACAGTACAGTTATTCATATATCAATACATGGGTAGATAATGGGTGTGTTTTTGTTCATATCTCCGAATGTTTGTAACTTGGTTGTTCGTAAGTAGGGGAGCACCTGTATATTTTATTGTTTGCATGGATTATCAGCAGCATGCGTTGATTAGTGTACAGTAAAGTAGCTTGAAATCATTCTAAATAAAAATAATATGTACAGTATCCTGTACTTAGTATGAATGGCTCTGTAGTTTTTAAACCTCACTCTCATGTGTTTCATGTATAGTAAGTCTATGTTAGAGACTCTGCATGCTCAGTGCAGAAACACTTGAACAATATTTTCAAGAGCTCAGTAATAACAAAATTACCTATTCTACAGCTGTTATGTACATACAAATATATGAAAATGAGATGTCATCTGTAAAACAAAAAAACTTGTTCCAACTAAGATGAAAGAAAGTCTAATCATTTGTTCCTACAAAGGTGAAAGAAAGGCCAATATAGTAGTATAGATCTAAGTTACAATTTTAGACAGATGGAATCAATGAGTATTCATGAATATAAATAAATGGAGCAATCACATACATCCCCTTCAAAATATTGTCGTGCAGGAGGATGTTTCCAAAAGTACAACTGCGGCTGTCTGATCTCATGGCAAAAGATCCTTGCTCATTCACCCTGTGGATGACCCAAATATGATAACAGGGAAGAATTATGGCAGACCTTTATCCCTGAGGAGCTACTTAGCTTTATTAGCGTCTGGTGTATGTGTGCTTTGACACGGCCACACCTCTTACAAGGAGGAATGCTGCATTACCATAAACAATAAATGTTCAATAAGTTATAATTTTGCTCAGGACTTATATTTAAAGACGCTTGGAACGGGCACTAAGTTGAGATGTCTTGCTCCCCCAATGGTCTTGAATATGAAGGATTCTTTTTTCCCTAAAACTAACAATGCAAAAATGTGTTTAAGTGATACAATACAATACCAATCGAACGTTAAGGAATATTTACTGCAATAGAGAAAATGATAAATAAGAAGTGTGTTCTTCTATCCAACAACGTGAATGTGAATATTACCTGTGATTCAATCAATGGATACAAGTCAGGATAATTTTCTGTTTTTATTTTGGGTTCTGGCTTCCAGTCAATTTTCTCTGATGATGATTTTTTTCTCTTTTTTCTATTCTGTAAATAGATAAAATATAATTCAATATAATATACATTAGTATCACTTACAAAAGCAATCACTGTCATAAGGATGCTGAATAACAAAGTTACAACCCTTTTATCACAATTAGTCCCCATTTGAGTAGGGATGGGACATAAATGTGTTGGAGCAGGGATTCCCTTTCTCCCATGAAGGGCTCGAATACAGGTTTACGAATTTCAGTTTGTTTTTTCTTTTCAAGTATGACACCATATCCCATATAAGTTAGAAGAGTGGCCACACCTGCTACAGATATGTGGCTACAGGGTTCATCGTAACTTGGCATGCCTTATACCTCTACTATCAATTGAATTGCACTAAGAAAAGAAATCTGAGAGGAGTGACGGATCACATGCCAGTTACCTGCTTCCTATCCCTTAAGTCACATGCTACAGTACATGCAAGAAATATTCACCACTTTGTGTTACTATTAGTACCCATCAAAATGGAGGTGGACATAAACCAGCTGGAGCTTGGGAAGCAAGGCTGGATGCTCTTTCTAGTGCTCCGCAGTTGGCCTGAACAAAGATGTGCCACTTTCTAAGTTGAATGCTCTAACCACTTCGCTCTTACATTTAAGAAATACAGGGGAAAAATTCTTTCTTCCCTTCCACAAGAATTCACTCTTTAGGTCACACATTTGGGTACACAGGCCATGAATGGGCGAAATTCATATGCCAAGACCCCCAAAGCATATATTAAAGAAAAAAAAATATTCCTACTAACATTACAAAGTGTAACAATGCTTTTCCAATTTTTATGAATGCATCCAAAGGGGAAGAGAAAGTGTTTAAAATTTCTTTTATATATCTAAAGCATGTGGGGATCATAGTGACGACGTGGTAAGAGCACTCGACTTGGAAGGTAACAGACCTGTGATGGAGCCTACCATGGGGTGATATGGAGGAAGTCAAGCTTTAATACTCCAGATCCAATCTATCTTTGTCCACTCAAATATTGAGTATTAATAAGTGTCACATAAAACGTAGATTATTATTATAAATTTTCTATACTGCTTCCTTCTTCATCTCAGGTAGTTCATCACCTATTCTAATATTATCAGTCAATTATTTAACATATTCCATTACCAATCATGCACAGCATAAAAAAATTCTTAACTTATATAAAAGAAAACTTTATCAACATCACTCTACTGGATAGAAAATTAATATGAAATACAATAATAACAGACCCTACTTGAAAACACAAAAGTTACCTTATAATGCGAAATATAAAATTATATAGAAATTAAAAAAGACATACTATAATACATATCCCAAAACATTAAAATACTGTCTTATTAATATAAAAAAAATAGAAAATTCAATACCGGATCTGGCAATGGTTTTGGATCATGACAATGTTGGTTTGAACTGTATTTATATAAATTCCCTTTCTGGGTGATGTGAACATTGCAGGACATGGATTTATTTCGTACAGAGCACCGCCATACTTTTCGATATACTCCATTGACCTGGAAAAAAATATATCAAAACCAGAGAATAAAATACCTATTCCACTGATATCTAAAAAAAAAAAAAAAAAAAAAAATATAAGCAATACAATATCCTCTTAATGTTAAGAAAATGGCAAAAACCCTTATAAATTGCCTCAGTATACCCTGCCCATTCTTATACAGTATTACCTATTAGTTTTTGTCGGGAAAAAATCTATGAGGGAAGAATTGCCGTTTTCCAGTTTTCCTCTCCCTCTTAGTTTTAAGAGGGTAAGTTAAAAGTCACAGTTATGTTTTTTACCCTTAAGGGCGAGGGATTACCTCTCTTAGGCTCTTCCTAATGATATCAGTCATTAATACCAGCGCAACTATGAAAAATTTATAACTACAGTGAGGTAATGACTCTTCCAGAAGGGTGGAAAAAAACCTAAAAACTGTGACTACTTGGCTCACCCTGTACAATAAGAGGGGAGTCTTCATTCGGTATCTGTCTCCCTTATCACTGAATATATCGAAATTAGTCATCTCCTATGGCCAAGGACACACAGAAGGTAAAAGGCAGAGAAGCATATAATAATCCATTTGCAATCTTAAATGTATAAAGTTAAAACTTTAAGAGTTTAGTAACTTGAATGTGGATGTAGAATTTTGATAATCAAATGAAAAAATATACCACAATTCTTCGTCAAGAGATCCAGAGCACCCGCAATTTTTATATATTTTTACATATAAGAAATAGCTTATGTACATTTCAATATAACCTGAAATTTTTTGCTAAACAATGATGCCTCACCTTCATGGTATAGGAATATCCTTTGGTATCAACTATTTTTGGGCGTCCATGGGTTGAAAAGAGTCCTTCCACTATACCTAATTTGGCAGCTGGGAGGAAACCGGCTTCATTTGCTTTCTAAGATAAAAAAACGGTACATATGAAAAGTTATCTTATTCTAATCTATTAAAGCTATACAGACAATAATAAGACAATAGTAAGCATGATAAACGTATTCATCATTGAAATTTCCTTTTATATTACAATGGTGTTTATTATCAATACCATTACAATAAAAAACAGTTTAAATAACATCAGCACTACCATATTTACCTGATATTATGGAACATTTTTCTTCCGAAACTGGGGGCCATGGTAGTGCAGAGCTTAGAGTGCTCACTTCAGGAAGAGATAAACCTGTGTTTGAGCTCACCATAGGGAATTAGGAAGGGCATCCAGCCTTGGTTTCTCAGCTCCAACCTGTCTGTCCACCCTCATTCAAATGGGGATTAATATTGACACAAAATGGCAAACAGCTACAACTTTTCTTCTATAAAGCTGTGATAATTATGGGGTACTCTATTAATTCAATGCAAAGATAAAACACTTCTACTTACACAGCAGGGGGTAAAATTGACCCCAGCCCTATCTTCTGCGGTGATGCAAAACTACATACTGTATAATTATTTTTACTGGTTGGTCTAATATCCCTCCTCTGAACAATAAAGCACCCAGGAAGCTTACAAGTGGGCTATTTCTGGGGTTTCTCCCACTGTAACAGGTAAGACCAGAAAAAAGTTTGATCTAGACTTGCCCTGTCAACCTTACACATTCGCAGAGGAAATAACTCAACCCACTCACAACAACGCATGAGGAGGCTCCCAATAGAGAGTTTATGTATTAATTTTTCCAAACAATAGTTTAGAAGAAAAAGAATAAATAAAATTCAACAAGAGAGTAAGGAGAATGTTAAATATTGAGATATACAACAATGCTTTTGTTGTATGTCTAATTTGTCCATAACGAATAAAGTGTTTACTGCAATTTCGTCTTTAAATAATTTGCTCTAAAGCCTAAAGTAATATTCAGCTGCTATAATAAATTTATTAAGTAAAATTCAGCTGTTATAATAAATTTATTAGCTACAAAAAATCTATACTGAATTTAGTGATTAAAAGATTATATAATTAATATTTAATAACATATACTGTACTTCTGAGGAAATAAATTTGTTTTAGTTAAGGAGAATGAAATAATGTAATAGAAAATTAAATGTGCTATAAATAAATAGAAAGTACACATTTATTACTTGAATATACATTAATGGACTAACTATCTTCAACGAAGCTTATGGCATTAAATAGTGATGTTCATAGCACTGAAGAGTAATTCTTAGAAACAGTTTGGATATTTTTTGTCTGGAGAAATATTGTGGAATGTGTCAGTTTCGATTCAAGCAAAAAGTTACTCTTGGAAAAGGAGATTAGTACTATCCACAAATATTTCTCATAACTTTTGGAATTACAGCAACACAATATAAACTTATCCATTATCACTCTTGAGATATATTTAAAAGGAATGTGAAGTATATGAAATTCAGACAGCAAGTGACTCAGTTTTCATTACTACTAGGTTAAGAAAAGAAGAGACTGAATAGGTTGAGAGAATGAAGAATATGAGGCACCTTATACCTGCCACTGGTACCATGAATATCTTTTTGTACAGTTTATAAGCCTTACTGACTAAAAAGGGGTCTTGCCTCACATGTCAATCTAAAAGGTAAAAATTAAGAATCAAGATGTAGTTTATCGTTACCTCTTCCTTAGTTTTCTCTTTTGCTGTAATTTTCCCTCGCATCAATGAATTTTGCATTTCCTTGTCTTTCTTACTTAAATTACTATCTAATTTACGAAGTGACACCGATGGTTCAGAGATATCATCTTTGGCTGTTTCACAACACTGATCTTCATCTTGCCATTTAGCCTGAAATACCAAGATATGAGTCTTCAATCCTCTTAAAGGTTGGTAATAGACAGTAAATCACTTAACAGTGTAGCAAGTGTGATTCATTAAATACAAAGTGAATGAATTAAAGAGATTCAAAGCTTGATTTTGCAAATCTAAATAAAGAGATGACCCTTAAAACAAAAACAAATAAATCATGCTATACTGTATTGCCTTTTTTCCGGATGTTGGTTCATGGCAATGAGGAGTAGGTCTTAACTGAAAAGATTCTCCTTGTTGAAGGGCACTTGCTTGACATATGGAATTGTCATCACGAAAAGCACACCACCATATTGTTTCATTCTGCCTTGTCACCTATTATTAACAAATTTTGGCAAAAATTAGAAATTATTATTTGATGTCATAATATTAAATGCAGTGATACTTTTGTAAAACCAGAGATAAATTAAAAAAAAGTACGATGATATACTATACATATAAAAGATTGAGGTTTTTACAGGAATATTAAAGAGATGTAATTTTCACAACTAAGCTGTGAAAAGGTTAAAACTTGGTAAAAATTTGTATTTCTTTCTTTCACATAAATTGTAGCAACTAATGTAAATATTTGGTGAGGAATTATGCATTAAAATATCTACATAAAAAAACTTACCCCTTTATTGTATATATAACCACGATTATCTGCTAACATCAAATTTCCACATAATATGCACTTCTTGATGATGGAGAACTTGAATGACTCAGAGTCTTTACCATGTTCTGCATGCTTTACTTCCAAAGTCTCCTGAGAAGAGAAGGGTATGAAATTAAATTTTGAATTAAATTCTGTTCAGCAAACTGCAGTAGCACAGTGGTAACAGTGTTTGCCTCAGGAAGTGACAAACTCGTGTTTGAGCCCAATGACACATAAAACGGTATACAACATTAGATATCCATTCATGGCAACTCTCAGAATCAATGCAAATAGGATTATAAACCAAATGTTTAGCATATTGTCAGAACTTAGTTTAAACTAGTTCACAATGATCAACACTATAATATATTCCACTTATATATGACAAAGAGAAGAGAAAAATATGATGTTAGCAGTAGGCCATGAAAAAGAGATGTTCACAAAAATATTAATATCGTCACAAAGAAACTAGGCAAGCAATGATTTTTGGGAGCCAGTATTAAAATGCATAGATCAGGGGACCAGACTGAATGATTAAGAATAAAGAGATGACAGTGTCATCAATGACATACTATCAAGAGACAAAAATTTAAAAATTTTACTACCAGCAAAGCTTACTCATCCTTTTCCAGGAATAAGAATATACTGTATATAAGTTGTAGATCTTCTGTATGTACCAAACTATAACATAACACCTGTATTCTACTGCAAAAGAACTGAACCCCACCGTTTCATCTAATGGCAACCCTCTGTACCTACTCGCCTAGTTTAATGTGCTGGCAGGTGTGAAAATTCTCTTTGCCCCAGTCGCCTATGCACAATATTTCTTCAAGCATTTCCATCTCTTGCAGACGCAATTCCCTACTCCACTGCCATACCATGTACATTTAAAGGACACTAATATTAACGTTAGAATAAAATTGATCAAATACAAAATAAATTCCTTTACCTGAAACTCATCAAGAAGAGAATCTACAGATAGCAATTTTCCAACCAAATCATTTTTTCTCCTTTGTGACCCATTATCATGCTTCTCCACACCAAATCTTCCATCTTCGTTATAGTCATTGCAAACCCTTTCTTCCTCTTTACACTTTTCTTTTAATGTTTGAGTCTTGTTGCCTCTCTGAAAGATTATAAAGAAAAATAATTCGATAAATTACAATATACTGTATTATTAGCAAAACTATTCCCATCCATACACTATTCAGAAATTTTTTTTGGTTAGTATGAATCAAATTTTATTTGATGCATCAAAAGGAGGATTTTACAATGTCTAAACATATTCCAAATATATACTCCATTGGTTTATAAATGCCAGTTAACAAATTCCTTTACAAAAATTCACAATGAATATGATCAGATAATCCCTGTGGACTAAATAGGAAACCAGATTCATAGGTAAAAATAGATAAGTAATAGAGTAACAATTAAGAGGGGAAATGAGTACAGGATATATGTAAAACTATCTCAAATGGAAAGAAGACAAGTGCCTAAACCCAATTACTAGCATCAATTAACATTTGAAAACTTATGACTAATAATAAGAGGTGGAAATTTTCTCTATATTCCAAACGATATTTACGAAGAGCAGTTACACAAGGGCAAATAAGGGTTCCCAGCATTTATGAATTGGTTCAACTACATTGCTATAATTTATAAGTTCAAAAAGTACTGCAGCATGAGAGCTACTGAGATAGCATAGACTAGCATAGTTTTTCAGTATTAACTGCTCCTCAAGCATTAGAATATGTAAACCAGTTTTAAACAAATAATTTAAAAGAAATAAAAAAAAAATTAAGTTTGATAGTTTTACCACTACAGAACTCCCTGAGCACAAATAATTGGAATATGTGGACTTTTATTGTTCCCTCCCTTAAAAAAAAAACACAGATACACAAACTTTACCATGGGGCAATGACAGCAACTAAAGAAAGGTGACATATATATGTTGATGCTCCCTTTCTATAATGCAGAATCTAAACGCCCTCCGTATATAAAACATTGATACAGTATATGTCCAAAGCCACAAAAAAAGTAAGACTAGAGGCAACACAATAGTTTCGAAACTGTTTTATCTTGGAAAAAAAAAGCAACTAAAGAAAAAGTTATCCAGTATGCTTACAATAATTCAACCCAACTATGTACAATACTGAAATACATTGATGTACGAACACATTCATGAGTAAAAGACATACAGTGCTGTACAACATGGTTATATGAAGCTATATTTTTATTGATATTTTTCATTATTTTTTGATAAACTAATAATGAATTTATTACTGTTGCAAAGAGAGAGGAAAATGCACAACACAAAAATCTTAATGACACTTTTGAGCTCAAGTGAATTTGCAGCCAATATATATAAAACTTATTTAACATTTTATTCTGTTCGGTGCTACAATAGCAAAATATTCTAAACCTTAATTTTCATTTGCAAAAATTATGGCTAGGAACCACAAAGATAAATTGGAATTGTGAATGAAGCAGCTAAAGGACTTCAATTTTAGCAGAGAATAAATAATCTATTAACATTATTTGACCTCCATGTTCAGAGTATATATATTTGCACAAACATTTGTCCATGAAAATCATAGAATATTGATGCTACAACACATTGCATTGTACAGTGCAAGGGATGTTGCATCCCTGACACTCAAAACTAACTGGAAGAGTAAAAAACAAATTCTATTTTTTAAAATAATATTTTAAATTATATCAAAAGAATATTTACCTTCACTTTTAAGACTACTGATTGCGATGATTTTAACTTTTGCTCCACAATTTTCCCTTTCTGTATTGACAGGTGTTTCGTTTGATTACAATCAGGTTTAATAACCTTTGGAGTCAATTCTTCCGCAGTCTCACACTCTTCATTCATATCTACCTGGATAACAGAAAACAGTAAATATATTAAAAATTATAAATGATTAGCAACTGTACCTGGAAACGTGTTCCTAGCTAAGGATAATAGGTCACTTGTTTCTATCCTAGGGAAGAGGGGTTGCCTTAGGTAACAGTAGAGTCCAAAAGTAACTGTCCTTTGGAGAGTTGGATGATGAAATTTATTAGTCTTTTAGAAATGCTTATTTTTTTTTATGAATGTAATGCATCGCCATTATGGGTATGTGCTGCTCAAGCTGTTTTCATACCGGTTATGACTATTGTAACAGTAGTCTGGTGAAGCACAACTATGGTTAATTAATTAACAATTATTCTATATTTAAAACATACTTTTTTGTTTATTGCACCACCATTAGTCCTCATTCTACAGAGGGTAGACACAGACAGCTTGGAGCTGGGTGATTTAGGCTGGATGCCCTCTCTAACACCTTACTTACTCAAAATCCTTTTTGTCAGGTCTGACAATTCCCAACTCGTGCAATTTACCACTGAGCTATAGCTGTAATACAAATTATTTCCAGGTAACACCCTTAGGCCCTCCCTTGAAGTGACTTACATTCTACAGATCCAAACACTGGAAGAGTATTTACATCATGAAGCACAGCTTCAGTCTCTTAGCATTTGAATTACATCACAAAATTCCATATGCCACAGATTTGAAATGATAGCAGTTACCTGTAATACCCATAATTCACTAAAATTATGATAAGATATTACGGTTTACAAGTGAGCCTATACCAGAGCATAGCTCTAGGTCCACTGTGGTCTCATGTGGCTCCCAAACCCCTGTCCATTGACAGGCTCGATCTGTAAAGTAATATCATAACTGCCAATTTTACACCAATTGGCCCTTTGTTATTGTATAAGTTACCTGGATCTGAAAGGATGGGTCCTGAAATGTGCCACGCCTATTAAGGTATGTGAGGCTTTGAATTTGAGTTCAGTTAGGTTAGATGGAAGGTCAAGATTCGTTTTATGCACCTCTTTCATAGCCTACCCAACAAATCAGTGTTATCAATACTTCATGATATGGGCCGCGCTGCTGTATAAACACCCAAATTCACCCTATTATAATATTTAAGGCTTCAAATTTGAGTTGCTAGGTTAGTGGATTGGATTAGGTTAGGATTTTAGGTTAAATACCCAACGCCGCTTGCCAATGTCGACCCTAACCCCCCCCCCCCCAATAAAATGTGATTTCCGACAAAAATAATAAAATTTATTGAAAATACATAGAAACAAAAAAAGTTGTCCAAAAATAGAAGTGCATGAAAAGAATCCTATTCTGTTCGATTGTTAGGCTGGATTAGCCGCCCACCATTATCAGCCTAGTAGTTATTTCTGAGGAAACAATTATGAGATGAATACAAAACACTTACAAAAAATAGTTTACTTCAAAAACCGAAGGGGAGTATAAAACAAACTTAATCAATATTTGCCTAACCTAATTCGGTGAAGTATGAACAAGACTCCAAATATTTATAGGAGCTCGTAGAAGGTACATGTAATTATATGGTACTATTTAAAATCTTCGTAAAGATCTGTAAATAATGAAATATTTTTATTTCTTTAATTTGTAAGCTTGTTCGCCACATCCCTTTCATTATCAACAGTTAATAGAAAATTTCGCCCCTCTGATCACGAAATGAGACCAAAAGCGATTTATCCCATATGCTTCTTATTACACTTTTAGCTGTATTTCGTTAATTGTAGACATTTCTTTATACTTACCGTATCAAAAAGGATCTTTCCCTATTTAAAAAATTATATCTTGAAATCTCAACTCAGTAGGTTTTACAATTATTTCACTCAAAGCCTTCCGAAAACTTTGGAATGATTATATGAGAAAAAGAGGACGAAACGACCAACGCAATTTAGGTCCGCATTAAGCTACGTACCAACGACCTATTTATTACATAGAATTAAGGAGATTCTTAAGATTTTAAGTCACAGCTGCCTGGATGAGTATTTACATAAACTATATTTAACTACCTGTCCTTACAAGAAATAACCCTTTGCTTGTAACTCCTCGCTGAGAGATTTTCAATCATCAGCTATTCTTGCACTAAAACTAGGATATTTTATATTCTTCTAGTTGTAGAGCCACTCATATCAAAATGTCTCTCCTTGCCCACTCTGTCAATAGTACAAAACAATTAAAAAGCAGTCTCCATAATCCCCCCCCCATCTTCCTTCTCTCTACAAATGATGGTAAGTCTAGCTCTCTCAGCCTTTCCTCATTACTGAAACTGTGTATCTCTTCCACCGCCCTACCTAACTGTGGTCAGGGGCAAAAGGTTCGTACTAGCAATTCCCCGTCTCCAGGTTGGTTTCCCCCCCTTTTTTTTTCCCCCTGCTAACGCTAGTCATATCTTTTCTTAAAACTATGAAGGCAATTAGCATTTAAGGTTTTTTCCGCTTAGTGAATTCAATAATCAGCTATCATTATATTAACACATTACTTCTTTACGTCTTTCAGAGAACTGTTCTCACGAAACTTCTAGTCAACCACAAAAAAGACTTACACCCTATTAAACTGCCAAACCCATGTGGGAATTTAAAGAATGGTTACAGAGTACCCCTCTTTCTTCTAGGGCTGAGTCCTGATTCCTTCAGCCTTTCCTCAAAATTAAGATAACGTATCTCTGTGACCAGATTTGCATTTTTTATTTTAATTTTCCAAATTTGTTTTTTGTTCTTACTCCTTGAGCTATTAACATAATATCTCCTTCTATGTTATTTCTTGGGTTCCCATATATCTCCTCTTGGCAGTCACAATCCTTACATATTACTTTACTAGTCTCTCTTGTGAAATGTAACTTTGTTAAAATCATCATTATTATTATTATTATTATTATTATTATTATTATTATTATTATTATTATTATTATTATTATTATTATTACTGAAGCTAAAATCCACCCCTGTCAATGATTTTTAATAATTAGTGTTGATAAATATTTTAATTCATAAAGAAAGCATATAGACGGAAAAGATGTAGCCGAAGAAGAGAAGAAGCAAGAATATTTCTGGTCGAGAATATTGCTGTTAAACAGTACACGTGTCTTGATTAAAAACATAATGTCTTTAAGCTATTTTTTCAGTTTTGAAATAATGACACTAATTAGCAGTAGCATTTAGCATTTATTAGTTTAAAGGTATATAATAACATCTGTAAAGGAACAGTTGAAATATTTACCTTAGTAAGCAGCGAGTAGAGCATTTCAGAGCATTAAATATAACGGAGTGCCGTGAAAAAGGCTGACTCTCTCTTTCTCTCAATACAACAACAACAACCAACCCCAAATTTTGCCGATAGGTAGTTATTACAGTTCTTATTCACCGAAAGAAGAAATAGTCATTAATCTTTATTATTGACGTGAATGAAGATTTGACAGGTAAATATGGGAGGCGTGGAGTAAAGTATCAGGTAATAATTTGTTCATGAATATATACATAAGCTTTACCTTCTAGCTTGGAAATATATGTCGTATGAGGATCACGTCATACTAAATTCGGAGCTCTTGAAGAATTAGGTCCTGCTTTTTATCAGCAGCGAAGTATGGTTAGGTTAGGATATGTTAGGGTAGAAATTGAGTTGGTCTTTAAGCCCAAATTCTAACCTAATCTATCTACGCTACTGACCGAGAAGATAAGTTAGAAAAGTAGAAATGAGAAATTGTGTTGCAAAAGCAAAAGAGAATGTGAGAAGTTATTTCTATTTTTCATATTTTTTTTTATGTTTTGAATGACTCTGACCACAAAACCGTCGGAAATTATTCCTAACCTAAACTAACCAAACAACGAGTGAGGTATGACCATTTTGAAGTCCAGATTCGTTCAGACCAGCCTAGAAATCATAGCAAAACCATAAATTTCACCTCCACCCAAAAAGTGCTATAGAAGTAAATCGAATTACGTCATGGAATTGAATTGTACATCGTTACAAAAAATATCTGAAAACCAAAGAATGATTATGAAAACATGTTCAGGCACTCCAGCACAGTTTTGAGGTCCCATAAAAGGGCTGAGACTATGATTAATGAAGAGAATAATTTTCCATGCATGTTTGTTTGATAGCTGGGGGAAATGACGTGCAGGATGGTAGAAGTGAAGAGCTGATTAGGTTGTATAGACAAGCCCTGGATAAGATCAGGAAAAGGGGTGCAGTTCCTGTGATGTGTGGTATTCTCCCTAGGCTTAGCCAAAGTTCAGAGTGGTGGTCTCGAGCTATAGGAGTAAATGCTAGGATGAAAGTCTTCTGTCGGGAGAATAATATAGGTTTTATAGACGGGTGGGATCACTTCACTAGTCGTAAGCATATGTATGCAAGGGATGGAGTGCATCTTTCTAATTCAGGTGTCTCGGTATTGGCTGGTATGATAGACAGAAAGGTAGGGGGGTTTTGTTAGACACAAATAATGAAATGAATAATACTTGTGCAGAGAAATTAGTCAGTAAGGGTTCAGTAAATAGTGGGTCAAATAACTGGGAGTCTAAGGATAAGAACCATTTGTTACATAGAACAAATATTAACAAAAAGAATAGCCACAAGAAGGGTAAAGCTAGAGAAAGTTTAAAAGTATATTATACAAATAGCCGTAGTTTAGGTAACAAGATAGAAGAACTGAGAGCCATAGTATGTAGTGAGAGACCGGATATAATATGCATTAGTGAAAGTTGGATTAATTTAGAAAGCAAACACCTTACAGCTGAGTACATAATTACAGGATATAAACTTTATAATGCTGATCGTAGTGCAGATAGAAGAGGGGGAGGGGTAATTATGTATATTAAAGATAGCCTCAGAAGCTGCATTAAGTCTGGAATTAAGACAAATCTAAATTCAGAAACCTTATGGGTTGAAATTAAAAATAATATAGAAAGTCTAGTTGTAGGAGTAGTCTACAGACCACCTGATCTAGACAATATAAAGTCGCAAGTTATATACGATGAAATTTCTAAAGTGACCAGGTCAAATAGAGTTTGCATTGTAGGCGATTTTAATTTTAGACATATTAACTGGGAAACCATAACAGGTGATAGTAGCTCTAAGGAGTTTTTGGAAGTAGTAGAAGACAATTTCCTTTCTCAGCATGTACTTGAAGCAACACGGGGGGTGAATACACTAGATTTAGTTCTTAGTAATAGAGAGAATATGGTTACAAATTTAGAAGTTGGTGAAAAATTGGGCAACAGTGACCATGATTCCATTAGATTTATCATAATTTTCCAGGAAACTATAAAGGAAAATAAGAATATTGTTCCAAACTTTAGAGCAGGAGATTTTGAGGGTTTAAAAACTAAATTATCTAACGAGGCATGGGAAGGGATTTCTGGGGTACAGATGTGGGTAGTTAATCCAGCAGGTCAGGTCGCAGGTAGCGGATTACCCGGAAATTTGAGTACCACATGCCAAGGATTATCACAAGATAAGATCAATACATTAAATTCTCTCACAGGAAAGAACAGCAGTCCGTCAGTTAATATAAATTTGGATGAGGAATATAACAATTTTGTCATGACTCTTAAGAATAGTCAGAGAGACTATATTCCCATGAAACATTGCAGATCAAGAAAAAATGACCCTAAATGGATGAACAATAGAATAAAGAATCTTATAGGTATTAAAAGAGGAATATACAGGAAACTAAAAAGAGGTGAAGAGCATGTGAGGCAGCAATATATACAGTTAAACAGGGAAGTTAAAAAGATAGTTAGAGAGTCGAAAAGAAAATACGAAGTTAGAATAGCAGGAGAAGCTAAAGAAAATCCTAAAGGGTTTTATCAACATTATCAAACAAAATTTAAGGAAAAAGTCGGACCAATTGAAGTAGCCAATGGCCATATCACAGATGACGATAAAGTGATGTGTACATGTTTAAATGATTATTTCTTATCTGTATTTACCAATGAAAACTTGGAAAATATTCCGGAAGTAGAATCCATTTACAGAGACAGTCCCGATAAAATACTTAGTTCAATAAATATTACGAGAGAGGAGGTAATAAAAGAAATAGATAAATTAAAGGCTCATAAATCTCCGGGACCTGATGGAATATATGCTAGAATATTAAAGGAATGCAAGGAAGATCTTAGTTGTCCACTAACTGCATTATTTAATAATTCAATAAAATTAGGATCGGTACCCATGGAGTGGAAATGGGCAGATGTGGTACCAATATTTAAAAAAGGAGAACGAGTTAAAAAGAATAATTATAGGCCGGTAAGTTTAACGTCAACAGGGGGTAAGATTCTAGAATCCATAATTGCAAATAAAATAAGGGCACATCTAGAATTACACAGACTGATAAAACTTTCACAACACGGGTTTCTTAAGGGTTTTTCGTGCCTTACAAACTTACTGTCTTTTTATTCAGAAGTTTACGAGGCAGTAGATTGTGGCAAAGAATATGATACAATATATCTAGATTTTAGCAAAGCTTTTGATAGAGTTCCTCACAAAAGATTAGTTAAAAAGCTGGAAGCTCATGGTATAGGAGGAGTTGTTCTCAGATGGATCAAACAATGGTTAAAAGACAGAAAACAGAGGGTTTGCATAAATGGCGAGAAATCAGAGTGGGGCTTGGTTACTAGCGGGGTACCACAAGGCTCGGTACTGGGTCCCCTATTATTCATCGTATATCTAAATGATCTGGATTCGGATATCAGTAGTAACCTAAGTAAATTCGCAGACGACACTAAAATAGGTAGAACTATAAATGGAAAAGAAGACATTCATGCTTTACAGGAAGATCTAAATAGATTATCTGAATGGTCGGACAAATGGCAAATGGAATTTAATGTTGAAAAATGTAAAGTAGTTAAAATGGGTACTATAAAAGACAATACTAGTTATAAGCTAAATAACCATGAAATCATGAGTTCTCAGTGTGAAAGGGATTTGGGAGTTCTTGTGAGTAGTAGTCTTAAGCCAAGAGAGCAATGCACAGCAGTCAGAAATAAAGCAAACAGAATTTTAGGATTTATCTCAAGAAGCGTTAGCAATAGGACGGAAAAAGTTATTTTGCAGCTCTATCTTGCATTAGTTAGGCCCCATTTAGATTATGCTGTGCAATTCTGGTCACCCTATTATAGAATGGAAATTGAATCCTTGGAGAGAGTGCAGCGAAGAATGACCAAGATGATACACAATATCAGAAATCTACCATATGAGGACAGATTAAAAAAACTTAATCTACATTCTCTAGAGAGGCGAAGAGTTAGGGGGGATATGATTGAAGTGTATAAATGGTTTAAAGGGATTAACAAGGGAGATATTAATAAAGTTTTAAAAATTCATGATCAAACCAGAACTCGTAATAATGGATTTAAGCTTGATAAATTTAGGTTCAGAAGGGAAATTGGTAAAAATTGGTTTGGTAATAGAGTAGCTGATGCATGGAACAAGCTTCCTAGTAGGATAGTAAATGCCAATACCTTAGACACCTTCAAATGTAGATTAGATAGACATATGACAGAGGTAGGGTGGGTATGAATAGGTTAGTGCTTATTAGAAAAATCATAAACAGAAAAATAGAATAAATAAGTAGAGTAGAATAGAATAGGTTAGACATGCTGAAAATACAATTCAAAAATGGAGCTGCCTCGTGTGTGCCAGTAGGCATGTTGCAGTGTCCTCTATTCTTATGTTCTTATGTTCTTAACTCCATAAACTCAATGAGCATAATTAACTCCCCTCATGTTTCACCGTGATTGGCCAAAATATCTACAGCAGCAAGAGGATTTTGTCAGAGATTTAGAAAATTAACGAGAAAAATTAGAACCTCCGAAAGATTTCCATGCAACGAGTTGTTTGTATGTGAAAATATATCTTACATTATCGAGATCTACTCAAACAGCATATAATAGTTGGCAATGAGATGCATGAAATAGAAAAAAAATATTTTTTTTCACCTCTTAAGTCATTTATCCTTCCAAACGTGTTTTTCAATTGAAATTGTGAATGACAGTGAACTCTTTAATTGTATTTAAGGTATACGAGTGTTTTAGCTGTTTACCATGAAAATTAGATATAAGTTTTAAATATCTTATTTTCTAGGCGTTAATTAAATCATGAGAGTGACTGAGTTGAGATATGCTCAACATATTGGACGAGCATTTAAAGTTCGTTGGATTGTTGATGGCCGAAGTAAAGTACCAGATACTGGGGCAGCATCCATCTTGGCTTCCAAGGGAATTGAAGTAATAAAACCAGATGCCATTTTGTCTCCCCCTTACCCTCGAAAGTAAGTCCTAGATCATTGTTATTCTTAGAAACTGATGTCCTATTGCTAATGCTTTTATTAACTGCTTTACTTGATAGAGAGTGAATCTGTTCTTAAAGACTTTATCTACTCTACTAACTTTTGTGAGATTTCATAATAGATTCCTTTTTACCTTGTTTTAGTATTCGTAATAGATTCCTTTTTGCACATACTTTATGCTGACGACTTCAACCTGTGGGCCTACCAAGACCCGGCTGCCCTCATGGGTGGATATCTATAAAGAAGGAAGGCTGATAGTATTTTTTGGTAAACTTGAATATTTCAGATTTTTAATAGAAATATCAGTTATTTTTCATTAAGATAAAATGCTTTCTTCATGTCATTATTTTTCAGTAAAGTTATGTATAAAATTAATATATTTATAATTACAGTATATAATGTTTCATGTTGTATTGCATTCCATTTTAAATCCCCATTCGAATCGGGGTGAACAGAGACGGGTTGGAGCTTGAAAGTTATGGCAGGATACCATACCTAATGCCTATAGTGGGCTTGGAGATGAGTTTACTTCCCGAGTCGCATGCTCTAACCATTGTGTTCTTGCGTTTCCGATGTAGGGTGTCATGTACTATATTCTGTAATATTTTCATTTACATCAGTGAATAGCTACAGTAAATTAAGAGATTGGAAGTATGTTCCTAATATGTTGCTTGTCGATTTTTTTTTATGCTGGACATTTTTACAAGAGGAAAATACAATATTTTAGCTGCTTAGATTAACACCTCACTAAATATTTTGTACATTTTTTAATTATTTAAAATTTTTGCTTCAGATAAGGTTATGAATGTTAACATTTCTGAAGCTCAGGTTATTTCCTCTAAATATCTTTGAAGCTGTGAAATATATCTTTGATTGGATATAAAGTTTTAATTTTTTTGTTTTAATAAATTCATTGTGGAGAACAGCCTCAGGTAAGGATATTTTTAATGAATTCTTATGGAGCTGGAGATATATTTTTTTTTTCAAATCCCACTGAGGCTAGGAATATGTATACTTTTTTTATGTTTCATTTAATTACTTTATAGTAATGTTGAATTGGAACCTTGGCCAGTCAGCGACAGGGATGTTGCACCGGAGGTATTGGACCCTTGCTATGTAGTTGGTGCTATATACTCACCTCCAGGTGGCATACCACAGATTCAGCACATGACCAATACCATCGTTTGTCCTTCTCTTCCTCAACCAATGCTAGACCAGGTGACAGATAATACAGACGAAGAAATAGAACGAGTTAAAGAGTAAGTTTTTTAAGATAATTCATTATTATTTCGGTATCCCTATACAAACTTGTGTTTAAGAGGAATTTTGAGATCTTAGTCTAGAGCTATTGTCATAAAATTCGTGGATATAATGATGTATGAGGGGTGGGGGCAAGACTATCTTCTCTGTGTTCCCCAGCATATTGTAAAAGCCGACTAAATGGGGCAGATCGAGAGGACTAGGAATCCCCTCCTTTGTATTTTCTTCCCTTAAAGAGTCAAGTATTTGCTTTCAATCAGCTACCTCCCTTTTAAGGGGGATTATGACTTGTTTATAGATATAAGTACAGTAACTGTAATTATAATGCTTTGAGTATGTGTTTTATTTAATTAGGTATGTTGTTATAAGAATTTTATCATCTTGTACAATTTACTGTACATTTATTTAAATGTTTTAGGGACCATGCATCTCTTAATTAAGGTATTATAAATGTTCTGATATATCCTAGGTTGACCTCTACTTTTGTTAAACCATGTTGCAAATGCTGGGACTATATGGTGACGACCATGTAATTTGTAATTTTTTATATTCACTTTATCCCATGCTTGTATGAGATGATAATTAGATTATATATTGGGTGTGTACATACAAAAATCAACATTTAGTTTATGTTTGCTTGCTTAAAGAGTAGTGTGTTAAATGAATATTTATATGTTTTCAGAGCTATTATTCGTGCCCATTGCATGGATAGTTATCAAGAAAAATTACCCAGGTTTTTTGAGATAACTAGACCAGGATGGAATTATCCATTGGAATATGGTACTCCTGTAAGAAGAAAAAAGTGAGTAAACCATTGACAGACTCACTATAGTTCGTATATATAAGATCTTTTGCCCTCTTACCCTGTGGGTGACCCAAGCAGGGTGGTGGGGGAATTGCAGTAACCTTTTATTCCTAAAGAACTGAGTTAAATGATTGAGGTCTTGTTTGACTTCTGCTGAATGTGTATTTCGACTCTGCCACCCCCTTACAAGGAGGTTTTCATCCATTGTAAATGTACTGTGTGTATATGTTAAAAATTATGCAGTTGCTGAAATAGCTTATAATGAATGTTTTATATTATAATTTCATTGTGTGAAATAGTACATCTGGCAAGAGACTCCGAGCTTAAACTCAGTTGATATGTGTAGAGCAATAAAATGACATATATAGCATGATAAGAATGAATTAAGTGTTCAGCATTAGTAAACAGAAACCATAGCTTTCGTAGTTGTGCAAACACACACAATTTTTGTACAGTTGTGTTCGTTATTTACTTATTGACATTGATGTATTTTAAGATTTTCTTTATTTAAGTTTATCTACAGCTTGATCTGTTGTAAATAAAGCATTCCATCATGAACAAAAAACCAAAAGTTGTTATACAGTATGTTCTATGTATTAGATTTATAATAAATTTTTATTTGATGTTATACAAATGAATTAACAAGATATAAGTGACATCTTCGCACTCACATATAACCAGTATCACTCTTCTATTTCTAGTAAATCCTTGTCTTACCAACTTATTCTCTTACTGGACCAACTTTTCCCTGAAGCTACAACAAGGCACTTAAGTGAAAACGTCAAGTTTCAAGTGATGTTAAAGCATTCAGGTAAGTTGTAAATATTGTGTATTGATAATTTATATACAGTATGTTATTTTTTTAATGTTTGCCAGTTATTAATACTCTTATTTTGGTGGACTTTTCGCAAGGATTTAGACAAGCAAACATATTTTTGTACTTTCATGTGTAACCAGAAAGAATACCTTAAATGTTACTGTATAAGCTTTGAATTATTTTCTAAAATGAATGAAACACGTTGCTAGGTTTATTTTATGTAAATTAGTTTAACTTAAATTCTTTAGACAAGCTCGTATTAATTAAGCAACTACTCATATTTGCCAGATATAAATGAGCCAACTCACTTGTATTACGTACTTTTACTGTTTTTAAACATTTTAATTGATTATGCATAAGAAGGCAATAATTAGCATAACAAGTAATATAATTCAGGAAGTGCAGTTTGGGCTAACTGGAATTGATCCTTGCCCTTTTACCATGTGTGTGACCCAAGCACTTGTGTGTGGGGAATTGTGGCAACTCATTATCCCCAAAGAGATAAGAGGAGTGATCAATGTATCTTTTGCTTCAGGTGAGTGTGTACTTTGACTCGGCCAACCCCCCAAACAAGGGAGATTACAGCCAATTTATATTTATGTATGTAAATTTCCTTTTTACAGATAAACTGATGCAATTTCAACATCACGCTGCATTTGTCCTATCCTCACGAACTCCAGTGGCATCACCATTCTCAAAAGGCGAAAGGGATATAAACTCTGATCTAATGCCTATTCCCGACATCCATCCACTTTCACCTTTTTTGCATGTTAAGAGACTTACTAACTACTCTCAAGAGGAGTTTTATGGTAAGATGTGAAATAAAATTATAAGATTTGCATTGAAATTTTTTCACCACATGTTAGTTTTTCTTAACTATATACTCTAGATGTCAGATAAACATTGTATAAAGAGTATTTTGTCTTTTTTTTTGAAATAAACACCTGTGAAACATTGATATATACGCTAGTGAATTAATTTCATATTTAAGCAGCATTTCATGTAAGCTACTCAAGTATAGAAAATGAGATTAGTATCTTGTCATCCAGAAACATAAGTTACTTGTCTGCATCACAGTATTTACAATCAATCATTCACTCTCCCTATCACGAGCATATAGTAACATGTCCACTCAGATTACTTGGATATCGTAAAATTGAGCAACCCCCAAAAACCCATGTAAAGTTAAATAACCCTGTAAATTGTTAGGTTAGGTGATGTGCCTTGTAAATATGATGAACCGTAAAGAACCCTGGGGTTATTTTTCTTTACAAGTTCCGTTTACAGTACTTTTGTTGCCAGATTTTTTTGTTTTCTAATTTCAGAGTACTTGCATTGGGTTTGTTAAAAATAATAAATTCCTGCAGGAACTTTGTGCAGCATGTTTTATTTATTGCATGCAGCAAGTATACTCTAGAGTAAATGACGATAATTAAGGATTTGTGATAATTAAGGATTTTCTCTATTATTTGTTCTGGTTGCATCATATATGCTAGGTGCAGTATCAGTCTTGATAAAAAGTTATGTATATGGTATTATATTATTAAAAAAAACTTTGATGCGTGTAAGTGATTTCTGTAAAATATATTTTAAAAACAACCTTCCAAAAAATATTTATGTCCTTTTTCTGATTTTTTTTTCCACAGGTGTGAGTTCCAGTAAGGCGTTTTATCCCCATACTGTATTCATTCACAACAATAGACCAAAGCTGCGCAGTTCTGATGAACAGTTTTCAGCCATCACATTGATAAAAGCATTTTCTCTCGCTGTTGCCTATGCTAAGCTATGCAAGAAGGTAATTCATTAGTCTTTAAAAAAAAAAAAAATGGACTTGAGCAAACTTAGTTCTACAATTTGAGTTTTTATTTCCCAGCTCCAGCCTATGTCCACTCTTATTTGAATGTGGTTTTATATTGACACAAATATGGTATAAATAATATATCTTTAAATGTTACACTTAGGAAAACTGTGTCTGTGTATGAGACTAAACTATAGACTTTTAAATATTTCCTGAATATCCTTATCTGCGGATGGAATGTTTGTTTGTGATGTTTAATTCTTCTTTTATCAGACCATTTCGGAGTATTAACGAGTTTTTAATAAGTCAATTTGTGACTGACTCTCACAAATTATCAAAATATTAGCATTGTGTAAAACAGAGTTCAGGCAACATTCTTCTGGTAGATGGGTCTTTCCTTTGATGTAGTCACGGCTTTTCCAATAGGGACTGCGACCTTTGTATTTAGAGAGGTAGAGATGCCAAGGCCCTTCACTTCTGTATTTTGTTGATTTAAGATATAATACATGGTAAGTTCCTGTCTTTCTAGACAGATGAAACTTTTTTATAAGTGACTCTGGGACAGACAAAGAACATTGCCCTCATTGGGCCATAGCACCAAGAAAACATAAAATGTAGCAGCTTAAGGACAGGGCAGAAATAAGATGAGTAAACAAGCAAAGAGGACCACAGATGGGGTACTATGACTTGTCAAATTAAGGGATAGTAATAGATGTGTAACAAATATGCCAGGATATTCGGAGTTTATGATATATTAGCATCTGTTATTTAATCCACACTCATTGTAAAAAACTGGAATAATGTATGTGACTAGATAAATCTGTATGTTAGAAGGTAGGATATTCACTTAAATTAGTGTTCTTATCAATAATTGCTTCTAAACTACATGTTAATGGTTGAATTGATGTCTTTTCAGACGGGTGACGGCGATCTAGAGAGACCTATTGTTCTGCAAATTGTCCATAATAATCGAAACAAGTACCACTTGGGGGTATTTCAACTTAATACTCTAGATATGACTGGTTCTACAAAGAATATTTTTTGGTCACATCCTGTAGAGATGCTCTATGACACCTGTTCATTTAAGGGTGCAGAAGCCACTTTAGAGGGATACAATCCCAAAATATTTAGTTTACTAAAAGCATTTCATTTGCAGTAGTATTCTATGGCAAGTTAATTATAAATATGAAGAAGCATTAAAGAAAGTTGAGGAATATCTAGAGCTTATTTACAATGTACAGTAAAGTAACTTTAGGAATTGTGTTTATTATACCATATGAGCTGCATGGACCTTACTGATATAAGAGATGCTCTTAATCTCTGCATACCTATTCTCTCGTTCAAAATATTTTGTTTCATGTGCTTGGTTTGGATAATAAGAATTAAATATGAATGTGTCATTTATGGAAATGCATACACAACTTTTCATAATCATCCCAAATGGGAATATTAACCATAGATGGTCAGATGCAAAAAAGATAAAAATGGCACTTGTTCACAAAGATGTTGGGAACTTTATTGTTTGCAAATTTCAGAAATGTAAAATAGTAATGTTAATGTTTTTTCTTTTTTTAAGAAAGTATCATGTCTGGCATTTTCGACCTAGTGTAAGCCTCAGAAGGTACTTTTCCACCATTACACCACATAGCTAGTGTTCGCTGAACCTGCTTAGCTGATAAGAACTACAACTTTAGGGACGTCACTACCCCCCTCTCTTATCTCTAATTGGCTCTGGCAGAGGAACTACAATCCCGCTTGGAAAGTTGAACTTTATGACCTACTGCACAGTCATCTAGCTATTGAAGGCAGTACTTATGCTAATTTTTATCTGGTATGAGTAACTGTTGTAGAGACCACTTTACCCACTAGGATTTTACGCTCCCCACTCCTCAAATGTCATGAAACTGATACCAGGCAGTATCAGTTGCCCAACATATATTCCCATTTTCTTTCCATGTACTGTGCAAACCATATGGGGACTGCAGTAGTGTAGTGGTTAGAGCGCTCGAATCAAGAAGTGACAGAACCACAATTTAGCCTGCTGTATGGTCTTGAAAAGCATCCAGTCTTTATTCCCAAGCTCCAACCTGTCTGTATCTACATCCATAATGGGGATTAATAGCAATAGAACATGACAATAAAATGGGACTACTACATGAGTAAATAAGCATGAATGTAAAAATGTAGGATAAATTATAAATGTATTTTAAAGCACAACAGTTGGAGGAATTTTTTGTTTGTTAACGTCCAGCACTTAGACGACGCTAACCCTCAATATAAGTGCGACTTTAGGTTTTAAAAATAAAACTCGCCTTCTACAATAGATATATATATAAAAGAATATATATTATATATTAAAATCCTCTAAAACTTATATTAAGGAGCTCTCAAGTAAAAACTAAGAATGTTGGAACAATTCCAGTCAAGTCACACAGATCTAAAATTTATTTTAAATGACCCGAAGATAAACAATACAATCTATCAATATAGATTAAATCTTCAAAATATATAGAGGGTTCAAATATAGCAATTGGTAAGATTCAAGGTTGCTGTTAAATATCAAATAACCCAAGTACCTCCTAGTTACACACTTCTCTATAATGAGAAAAAAGGATTTTTCAAGCTTCAGGTGTAATACCTGGTTAACAAGTAATAAATTCATTAATAGAAAAAACTAACAAATATCAACTACTTATTCTCTGACAGTAGGTAACGAATCTGTATAATCGGGTAATAGTAACAGGATATCTGGACTTCAGTTCCTTATACAGTGGAATTCAGAACTTCCGATGGAATCAACTGTCTTGCAAGCCAATCCAACCCTTGATGAAGGCCAGTTCCAGACTGCGCATCACAAGGCTGTATGTGCCATGACCTCCCCAGGCAGAGTTTATGCACACCTAAGCTCTCGGTAAGAGCAGCTACTCCCTGAGCACCATCGCAATGCTTTAAAAGAAAAAAAGCTCATATATTAATATACGGTATATGATACTTGAAGGCTACTTCATAAAGAAAAAATATGGTACAAATACTGTACTGAAAAATTTATCGAATTGTTGTTACTTTCATTGCAACAAACTATGTTAAGTACCATTTATCTAAAAGTAATACTAAGCAGTAATATTTTAAGCACAGTTTACATATTGTTCATTCTACAAATGGGAGCAGAGCATGACACGAGCGAGTAGTACGTCTCTTGGTATTATTTTTGTTTTTTCTTATTGGTTTTTGGCCAGCCTGCTAACTCTGACCAAGTATCTTTTTACAAATGTCACAATCCCACTTATAAGGAGGGAGATTCCATCAGAGCAAAAAACTTTATTCATTGTAGGAGTAAACGACGCCCCTGATAGGAGGGCTAAAAACCAGCACACTTTAACTTTTAAACACAATGGAGGGAATTCTCTGTCCCCTTTCTCCACTCCAGTTAGTAAACTTGCAACAAGCCGGGGAACATAGAGGAGATATTCTTGCCCTTTCCCAGGGGGAACTGACAGATAATATGAATAGGATTTGAAGATAAGCTACACACCCAGTTACACAAGAAGTCATACCTTACTAGAGTGTCTATCATCTTACCTCTTTATTGGCAAAGATAAGCAAAGAAGCATCCTTCAATTCTCTCTCTGTCATGAGCTTTGTAAGTTCTGACTGGGCTTCTGGTAATCTCTCTGTATCTGTTGCATCTACCACAAAGATAACAGCCTGAGTGTTGAAGTAGTAGTGACGCCAGAGAGGCCTCAACTTCGGCTGACCACCAACATCCCAAACTGTGAACTGAAGAACACGCAAACGTAGTCCATCTCTGTTGTTTACAATTTAATGTGTCATTATTAATCCCGCTGAAAGGGGGTTGGAGCTGGGGGACTTAAGGCTGGATGCCCTTCCTAAACTCCAGCTGTGGGCTCGAATATGGGTTTGTCACTTTTTGAGTAGGGTGCTCTAACCACTTCACTCTAGACGTCCCCAAATGAAGTTCATCTACATCATATAATTTTTGTTTCTATGAAATCATACCACTTTATACAGCTATAAAACTTACATAAGCACACATGGGAATTTTTTTCTGTATATTACCCCAAGAACATGACTGTCTGTATACGAGGTATTTCACAATAAATGTGAAGATTAAATCGCCAGTTTTTCCTTCTAACATATTTTGCTTATCTCACATAGTTGCACAATAACTACGACTAATACTTCTCATGTATATACAAGTACAAACTCTCCTAAACATAGGAATGAGTTAGGTTCCAGAAATTTGTAAGTGCTGCTTAGATAAAATAAAGTACTATAGAACAGTACATAAATATACAGTACTGTACAGTACTTAGGCTGATAACAACTACAACATAAAGTACTACACAGTACAGGTATTAATGAATTTTAATACAGTAATAATAATGTAATGTTCTTCTCTGACTCAGCCACTCCCCTTGTGTTAAGTTTTTCTTCAGTTATGGTTCTCTTTCTATGCCTACATCAACACAGGATATTCGTTACCCATCTCTCATCATCCCTTTCCATCTGACAAGTTACAGCACTCTCCATTTCTATTTCTCTTTACTTTGTTTACTTCATCCCAAGGCCTAATGAGGGCAGTTTAATTTTTTATTTCTCGGCCCATCCTGGTGTCACTTGTTTTCCATAAAAAAAAAAAAAAAAAAAAAAATATATATATATATATATATATATATATATATATATATATATATATATATATATATATATATATATATATATATATATATATATATATATATATATAGTTCAGTAATACATACACTGATACATAGGTGGGATTTTGTTTGCACCTGTGAATGTTCGTAACTCGGTAGTGAAAAAAGTGAAAAATTACGTTTACTTTAAAAACTAAAAATAACATTCAAACACTGCATATGCAATTTATAAATTACTACATACTTTGAAATTCTTATATTCGATGGTTTCTACGTTAAATCCAATCGTGGGAATTGTTGACACAAATTCATCTTGCTTCAATTTGAAAAGAATAGAAGTTTTACCAGCCCCATCTAAGCCTAAGGTGACTACTCTCATCTCAATTCTGGCTCCAATATGTATACGGTTATCCTGAAAAACAAGAGCATTAAGAATTATCAACAGTAAGGCTAAATTATGAGTTACAGCCATCAACTGTTGCTCAATACATTCCATCATACATGTAAGGCAGGTATATGCATTTTTATAAACATCAGAGCCTCTGAAGTAAATATTAACTAATATTGTGCTGTCTAAAAAAATACAAAGAGGTAAAATCAGGGATGGCTTTAAGAGGTGCGGGGCCCAATTGGGTGCAATTTTGGTCTGCCCCAGGTTCCCAGCCAACTTGCGCCAAAGTTTGTAGAATCATAAAAATATTAAAAAAAGTCTATTATAGGCATTACAGTATATCTCTGTGGTAGAATTGAAAGTCATCAAAATGTGCGCTTAAAAAATGAATGCAAGTTAATAGACCAAATAGATGCAAGCTACAATTTAATATAAAATTGCAAACATGTAAGCCTACAAGTAACAAACAAAATTTTTATATCACCTCTGAAAAGTATATAGTCACCATACCACTTGTTTTAGTGACTGCAAAATGATTTGTTAAAAATATTAATTTATAGTTTTCAGAAAAAAAATCAGAAATTAAGTGCACTGTTGGAAACTAATTATTTTTTTGGACTTCTAAAAATCACTTAACATTCATAAACTATAAATGAGTCATATTATTATTTCCTTTAATTATGAGAAAGTCATTTTTCTTGCTTTTTTCTCTTTAATGTCTTTTAGAATTTTGTCTAAATTATAACTCCTGATAATTTCAGATTTAATAGACATAATTGCCTAACTATTCATACGTTCTTGCTAAATTGATGATCTCAAGTATGTTTTGATCAGTTCCAGCTTGGAAAAACTCCTTTCTCCAGATGCCACAGTCATTGGGATTGTAAAGAAAAGCTTCTGAAAAGAAGTAAGCCCCTGTAGCAACATTCATGGTATCACTCTGTAGTTCCTTACTCACAAAAGTTACTTGAAAGAGTAAGGAGTGCCAGAAAACTAGTGAGACCTGAAACTTGTAATCTCTCATATGACTGACTAACGATTCAGCATCATTTTTTGCTTGAGCATCAACAGTGTTTTCTGCTAACTCTTCCAGTGCATTACAAACTTCAGCAGCTTGATACCGTACAGCATTGACACTTTCCATTCTACATTCCCATCGTGTTTCAGAGAGATGTTTTACAGACAGACCTGTCACATGTTTTCTAAAAACAGTCCATCGTTTAGTAGATGATGCAAAAATGGTGTAAATACACTCCAGAGTTCTAAAGAAAGTCGTTGCATCTGGACATGTCTTGGCCATGTCTCCCAAAACTAGGTTATAGCTGTGACATGCACATGGTATAAAGAAAGCTCTTGAATTCTTCTTTAGAAGTTGTGCCTGCACACCTGAGGTGTGTCCCTTCATATTGGCACCGTTATCATACCCTTGTTCAAGGATATTTTCAACATCCAGCTCTAATGTTTAAACTTTATGTAGAAGGGTATTGTACAACTTTTCACCTGTCCTACTTTCCACCATTAAAAACTTGATGAAATGTTCATATACTCCTGCAGGGGCATTTGAATGTATACTATCAGCTACATATCTAATTACCATCGACATTTGCTCCTGATGACTGATGTCAGAAGTACAGTCGAGAATTACAGCATAATACTTAGTAGCCTTGATTCGCAAACTTATTTCCTGCACAACAGCTTGACTCTTTATATTAATAAGTTCATCCTGGATGTAAATGTGCATAAAGATGTAATATAGTAATTTAATCACATGATACTATTAAAAGAATATACTATAGGTTTATAGATACTTAAGTTTATTTACATACTGTATTTCTTTTAAATTATTTTTATAGAAATGAATTTTAATGCTGTTCTATAATTACAAAACAGCATATTATTTAATTCATGTACAGTACAATAAAAAATTTCAAAACGTAACAGTATAATTAAACACTACCGACTTTGTAAAAATTCATAAAAAATTATAATCACTGTTCTCTATAAAACATGAAATGTGGTGTTACATATACAGTATATTGCAATGCGTTGTTGTGTATACTTTGACAAGCCGAGAGTAAATAACACTCTAGCGCAGGGTCCAATTGGGAGCAATTGGTCCAACTGGCTTAAGGTCAGCCCTGGGTTAAAATAATCTTGTCTGATCAAGAGGGGAATCTGCTAATTATCTTACTAAGAGCCAAATCAAAATCTTGGGAAATTTGTATCAATATGAATTCCATGGATAAACCTGTTCAATATAATCTACTAGATTACATATGACAAAACACAAAGTTTCAATCTGAGCAAACCTTAGTAAAAGTGATGGGTATGGCTGGATCTGGAGCCAACGACACCAACTGTGCTAACTGCTGCTCTTGAGATGTGACATGAGAAAGACGTGCAGATAAATCTTGAGAGGCCATTATTAATCTCCCATCGTCTTGCTGAATAGCACGCTCACCATCTATTACAACTGCCACCATCTGCACCGTCCAAAAGATATCAGAGTGAGCACAAGGGCACGCTAAAGACATGTACAGTATATGAAAATATATGACTGCAAAATGCATATCTAAGAAAGTACTATAATATTCCTCGTATTATGCGTCACTCTTAGTCCCCATTATGATGTGAATACAGACCGAGTGTAGCTGGGATTAAAGGCTGGATGCACTTCCTAATGCCCAACTATGGGCTCCATCGTAGGTTTGTCAACTCCAGAGTCGAGCATTCTGACCACTCGGATACCATGTTCCCCAAAACTAAGAAGATACTAAAATTATATACCTGGGAGAGTAAGGTGGCCATGTCTTCTTGCTGTTGGCGAATTGAACACAACCTTTCCCGTATATGAGCATCCAAGACAGTCATTGCTTGTGTCTCTTGTCTGACAAGTTGCTCTTTCAGCTGAGCAAAGTACTGCTTTACACGATTCCTGGCTTCTTCAGCTGTGCCTCCATTTCCTGTATCTGCTAACACCACACCATCGTTTGCAGAGCCCTCTAACTGTCGCGCTACACTCTCTAAAATATACACCCATGAAAATAAAGTAGTCAGATAATTTAAAGTACCTCTATAAACAACAAAGAAAATGTAACTTTGAGGAGAAAAATTCCATGTTTTCTATAGCAATTAGTAAAATTCATTTAAACTGAATTTCAATAATAAATAATAATAGGCTAAATCAATTTTCAACAGCTTCAATCTTTAAACTCTTCGAAATCAAATTATACTAGTCCAAAATAAACCATTGTAGAAATTATGACTACTGAAACAGTATTACTCCAAAGTTAATTTCATGCACTAGCTCCTGAAATCTTGTACCTAATACACATTAGAGATAACAATATTAAAGATTTTTGTGCTGTAAATGTGTTGATAAAGTAAGTATCCTCTGGTCATTCTGAATTTTACTGTAGAAAAATTTTCTGACTGATATTGTATGTTATTAAGTATTACCGAGAATAGAGATAAAGGTATGAAGGCTTTTGGTGAATGTGTGTGCTCTGACTGGGCCACCCCCTCACAGGAGGGATAGTGGTCATTGTATATGTATGTATCACATATTACTCAATATTGTTTCTGTTTAGTATCAAAACTCTTACCTAGTTTGTGAGCAGCATCTGTGAGCTCTTGAGCTACTCTCTTGATATGCTGGGTAGTTGTACTAATTGTAGACCGTATCCTTTCCGCTTCTTGTTCTAACAACACATGCTGAAATACAGTAAAGCAAAACTCCAAAAGCTTCAAGAAAATTATGGAAAATTAGCATACAGTCAGGTTAATAATGACTGCCATTTTAAGTCACTTCTGATCCCCATTCGACTTGGGGTGGACATAGACAGGTTGGAGCAGGGGAATTTAGAATGCATATCCTTTCTAACGCCCTACAATGGGCTTGTTCAACAAAATACTAAATTGATTAACATGGAAAACTATGATACAGTAAATCTCATAATGTGAAACTGTACATGAATACACTTCACACAAATACTGTACAATGGAAAAACTACAAAATATAAAAGTACACTGTTTATTAAATATTCTATAATAATATAAGAGCTACTTTAATATAAAAAAAAGACTTATGTAACTGCTTTCAGTGCAAAGTGTACTCAAGTTAATTGCTTCAAGTGTATAGTTTACCTTATGATTATTAATTGCTTCAAATGCATACTTTACCTTCCGTTTTGTTAGCCCCTTTAAGTGCATAGTTTATCTCATGATAAGTTAATCATATCAAATACATAATTTAACTTATGTTTCGTTAATAACTCTAAGTGGATAGCTTACCTTATGTTTAGTATGCTTGTAGTCTTTACATATAAAACACATCAGAGGAGCCGCTTGACAATCTTCTTCAAGACACACAAACTCAACTGGGTGGAAAGAATGATCCACGCACCGGGGCTTCTCACGAGGCTTCTCTACAGTATATAAAAATTATTCCACCGTGAAAACAAACAATTACCAGCAGCAAATAACAGTTTATAAAATATATAAATGCTAAGATCATAAAACGGATTATGTTCTAAAATAGGTAATAGATAAATATACTTACAAATGCTAAAAATTAAAAGTAAATACACATAAATGTTAAGATTATAAAAAGGTGTAAATTTAAATATATATTAAAGACTTTCCACTGCTGAAAATTACAAAATTATCAATAGCAAACATCATGTAACAAACAAATATAAATGTTAAAATCATAAAAATATTTAAATTTTATAATAAATAATAGTTAACTGCACTTACAAGTTTTATAATTAACAAAATTATCAATAGCACTTACCAGGCTATAAACACAGATAAATGTTTAAATCATAAATAGGTTTAAATCTTAAATAACAGATAAATGTGACTACAAATTATAAAAATAAATACATCTAATATAAATTTATCATTTACTGAACTATACTTCATTAAGGCACGCAATACAACAAGCAATATATAATTTGTGAATTCTAATACTGTATTCTGAACATATTCTCTTATGACGGTATGCTTATAGGAATTTACTTATCTATAATAAATGCAATAATTTTTGTAATACCACAAATCTTTTAAAAGCACTGATTGAGCATACTGATATGAGATTTCATCACCCAAACAGTATCACATTTCAAAAATGACTTCTTTAAAGGACATAAACGACAAACCTGAGAGAGGAATTCTTTTATGCTTGTGGAGAGTCCTCGTAGCGTGGGTACGCTCTGAGCAGTCCAAACATAAGTGAGATGCACAAACTGTACAATATAAAACAGCTAAATGGTCTTCGTCCTCATCGCACGAAATGCCAAGCTGTAACAATGGTTAAAGTTTAATATAAGCTTGAGAGAGTATGAATGAACAAAAGCTTAAATTTATAGTCAAGATTTAATTGACATCATACTTGCATAATAATGGCATTAGGTTATGAGTGAATAAACTGCAATTCACTGGCGGTAATTTAAAATTAACTAGCGTTAAAAGTACAGTTTCCGATTTCATATTCCCAATAATATATATGTATAGTACTACGTAAAGTTCATAATCAGCGAAAATTATCATAGTTTATATCTAGTACAGTGACCCATCTTGAAAAAAATTTCCCTTTACAAGGGATCTTTTTTCTTATACTTAAACTGTATAGCTACTGAAATTAAAATAAAATATGCTTGCACAGTAAACTGGGACAGGTGAGAGTTGGGGTAGCCAGGAGATGAAGTGGTGGGGGTAAACCAGCTGCAACTGTCGGGCCTGAAGGCAAAAGATATTTGACTACTTATGTATGTGACTCAAGAAGGCCTATATCCCCAAGGAATTAAGAGGAATGATCAAGGTAAATAAGTTTCTGGCCATCCCTTTACATGGGCCATTGAAAATGTATGTATGTTGAGGAAAGAACTGCAGGTGTCTGCTGCAAATATGACCAATTACCTCTCTCTGCTTGACGAGAACTTCAGGTAGAAGGACAGCATCTGATCGCGATGAGGACAGTCTCTCTAAAAGCTCTAACAGAGCAAAATTTTTCTTCAGTCCCCAAACTCCTGATGCACCTTCGTTAGGATAAAATATACAGTATAGCCTACATGTTGCAACTTATCTGTGTGAAAAGTACTAAACAAACTACAAAACTACAACAAACTGCACACCTGATGTATAAATATAATTACGAGATAAGAAAAATCTCTCAGTAATCCACTAAAACGTACAGTACAAAAAATAATCCTTAGCTAGTATCAACCTTAAATCAGCGAGTACTGTATAATGCTTTTCTGGTTGTGATCTGTATTGAATGGATAGACAAGGAACTAAAATATTTCAAATTATCTGATTTATAAGTTGCTCATATTAAATATAAGAGAAAAATAATTAATAATATTTCTTCTAAAATACAAAACTTACCAACTGGGGTTGGTTGCCTATCAAAAGGGCAGTGAATGTTGTTTTCTGATGTTGGTAGTCGAAGAAGACAAGCATGGCATAAGGTATGACCACAAAATAATAGTCGTGGTACTTTATCACCTCCTAGACTGAAGCCATCTTCACACACTCTGCATTCTAACTGTAGGTTTTTAATTAAGAGGAATAATACTTGAAAATTATAATAATATATTCAAGTACTTAAAACATAGGCACTTTACAGTAGGAATCATACATTTCTAAATATCATTTAAAGCTTTAATTATTTACGAAACTTATTATAAAATGTATGTAAAACTATAAAAGATGCAATATAAGTTTATCATATAGCAAACATAATGAAATATGAGCTGAATAGATTAACCAAATACAAAAGTTTGGCAAATGTTGTATTTCATGTCATGTTTACATTACTATGTACGAAGCATGAGAAGATGTACCATAATCTACAATTAGATAGGCTGAGCCTATCAGATCTATGGTATAAATGTCTATTCTTCTCACATACATAAACTCATACAAACACACACACACAGACATAAATTCCTTCATGGTTGTGACAGAGTGGATAGGGATCGATATTTTGGTATGGCTGGCACTAGAACTAGAGGTCATAGTTTGAAGCTTCTTAAGAAAACTTCTTTGAAAGATGTAAGGAAGTACTTTTTTGGTGTGAGTAGTTGATAAGTGGAATTCGCTAAGCTAGGAGGTAGTTAATACTAACTCAATCCATAGTTTTAAGGACAAGTATGATAAGTATCACTAAGTACAAAAATGGAACTGACCAGGAGACAGGAAATTACGAGCTTTGGGCTCTCTCCCGTAAGCACAATTAGGTAATTACGAACAATACCGATAAAATTCATTAAAGTAGCAATATCTGTTTCTACATTCAGACATTAATCTTATTTAGTTGGAAAGGTCTTCCAATCTAGAATCCAATATATCTGCAGAAGTTTTAATGTTTATTTTAGGTTGGGTGCTTATTACGATTACACAAAGGGACTTGTGACTTTTCACAAAATTAATAGGATCTTGTACAGAAGAGTAACACAAGGCAAGTCATCTAACGTTAACCTAACAATCTAAAGGCTTATCCAACTTTACATGGCGTTCTGGGGTTACTCATCTTTGCAAGATCCGATTCTTTGGTTCACTGGTGTCTGGGAAGCTAAGAACATTATTTTTTTAAATTCTATCTCGGGGTTAGGAAGGTTAAGGTTTCTGCACTTGAACATTGGGGAAACTCATGGGTTAAACATAAAGTTGATATAATGCTACGATCTTTCAAAATTTTCCAGCTCAATATGGTAGAACTTCTAAAACAAAGCTGATCATTGGTAAATAATTATTTTATTTATCTACTCGTTTCTTAATTAGGATTGAACTAAACTAACCTAACCAAATCTAACACATCTAACCTTATTTCACAAATTTGGCGAGATCTTTACCTAACAAAGGGTGTGAAAGCACTGTAAACATCACCAAAAAGAACTAAAAACTGTAATTCTAATTATCAACTACTTTCTCAACTCTGAACTAGACGTGAATTAACCTAACCTAATATATCAAAATTTTAGGATACATTTTCTAACTAGGAGTGTGAAAGTAAACTTCATACAAATTTCCTTACGTTATTGCCATTTTTATTGTTGCCCGAATTCTGCGGAGTATTGAACGTGTGAAATGAAGGTGATTTTGCCAACGCAATTGACATTAATGCTTCTTCCGCCATTCTCCTGGACAGAGGCTTCGTTCAAGAGCTACATGAAAAACGTTATTCAATCCATTCTAAAGAATTCAATATGCTATTTTGATTTACAATTGAATAAATAATTTACAACAGAATGTTTAAGAATGAATATGAAACTATGTTCATATGCTAATATACTATTATTTTTTAAGTGTATTTTTACACGGTTATTTTAGTGAAATGTAACTTCACAACACTTTACAAATCAAGTATCACACTTGATATCTCAACCGCCTAAATACTATTTTAATAATATTTGTGTTAATCAGAAAATAATATATTTTTTCTTTTGAGGATAGGGGTAAACGAAATTTATGAATTTACTTCGAACATTATTAAGAAAGTAGTTTTCCATTTGCCATTTGGGGAATATGAACACAACCTTTGTTTACATATTTCAAACAGCTGATTCGCGATAACATGGCCATTGCCTCATTCTAATAGTTTAAATTGTGTTTTTATTCCTCAGGTATATTTCAGTATAATCTTGTTTCTATTTAATGGAATATTGCCCAAAGCTGGAGAAGCAGCTTTTTGCCCTGTCACACTTGTGTAGACATTTTATGCTTTCTTTGACTTGTGAAATTACCTCAACCTATTCTTGAGGTACATTTCAGTATAATGGTTTTTGGTTTATTAGTTTTATTTTCTAGTAATTCTTATTATTATTACTACTTTATCGGTGGCTTGATGTTTACTTATTTTGTATTAAATTAATTATATTATCCTAAAGGGCACAGTGTCCCATATTCCTATCTACATGGGTTCTGTTACTTCCCTGTGAAAGGGATGTTGGAATAACTAAGTCTCCGTCTTGGGGCAAGATTTGCCTCTTACGTTATAAGTGTCACTGTGAGTGGAGTCCCCGTTTTGGGTGGACACAGACAAATAGGGGGTTTGTGGCTGGATGGCCTTCCTAACGCACCACTGTGGCCTCGATGGCTGGTGTTTTACCTCCCAAGTCAAGTGCTGTGACCACTGGGATGCCGCAGTCCTTCCGTCTTTGGCAAGAGTATATTATCAAATATGCAGTAGTAAATTTGTATACACTCCTGATTCATAATGAAATTTTTTTCTGATATATACCGTATTTTATTCTAACTCTACAACTTTATTCTCGTACTTATTGTCCATATTCAAATAAAATTGGGTTAATCGAGATGGGCTCACTTTTTTCACAACGGCATTAAATAAGCCATTATAGTTTGACTAATTTTTTTATTATTAAAAATGTTTACTTTAACTCAGCCATCCCCTTTTACATGGGAGATTGCAGTCATCATATATATATATATATATATATATATATATATATATATATATATATATATATATATATATATATATATATATATATATATATATATATATATATATATATATATATATATATATATATATATATATATATATACATGTGTGTGTGTATTAATCCAAAATTGATATAAAGACTTCTTGTACTTAGGTTGTATCTATTAAAAGATAAAAGACCAACCTTTGTTAAAAATGTATTGTTCATTGACAAGTAGATGTACCTTTTGGTTGCAGTGCCAAATTATATTTTTGTCTTGTTTGCAAAGTAAGTCAATGACTTTCTGTGATGCATGATGTATGCAGATATAATCTGTCACATATCACCTTTTTCAGGATTTTTAGTTCTAACATGGTGCAGATATATACATTAGAAGATGCGGCACACACAAGATGCCAACTGCTGTTATACAGGAATATAGAAAATGCAGCAGCAGTTCGACAGCTAATAATGAAAGGTCAAGTTGAGGCTAGTCTGATTAAGCCAGATATGGTAGGTATTGGTGTGTTTATTATTTACTATTAGGTTTTTTATAAGTAATTACTCTACAGTATTACACTGCAAGTGAGATATTGTAAGTATATTTCATTCATTCAGGGTTTGCAACACTGTTTTTTTTAATATCAAATACTGTACATTGATATCACTTTGTGTTGCAAATGATAGTTAAATAATAGTTGAATAAAGATCATTCTGTTCGTGAGTTTTATAAGTTGTGGTTACTGATGCTTGCAGCTATGATATAGTCTTATATTTCACTAGTTGACCAGTTGATGGAGAGAAATGTAACTTACTTAGTATAAAATTACAATGCCCTTCACACACACACACAGACAAACACACACACACACACACACAAACTTGTTGCAAGAGGCAAGAAGGTTAAATGATGAAAGAAATGAGGAAGAGAAGAAAAATTTTCGTTACGGAATACTTCCAGACAAAGGGGAGATAAAGAAGATAATGACAGAAGATCAGGGGATGGGGCCTCATTAAGATTGTTATACACAAATGCTGATGGATTAGCTGGTAAGGCAGTAGAATTAAAAGATAGGATTCACAACAGTAAGGCAGATATAGTAGCAATTACAGAGACTAAGTTGAGTGAGGACATAAACAGTGTCACAGTTTTTCCTAAGGGCTTCAGAATACTAAGGGTCGAAAGATCTGAGAGGACTGGTGGAGGGATAGCACTGCTCATAAGTGAGAGGATTCAAGCTGAAGAGATAAACTTGGCTATAGAAAGTGAGTTCAGGGAATTTCTTGTTGCTCGCATAAATACTGGGTCAGAGAGCATTATAATAACTGTTGTATACAACCCACCAAGGAACCAAAATAGGCTTGAAATTTATGAGGAAAGTCATATAGGTACGATTGAAGTCATAAACTCAGTTGTTAACATGGCACGGGAGAAAAAATGTAGGATTTTGATTATGGGAGACTTTAATCATAAAGAGATAGATTGGATAAATCTTGACCCACACAGTGGTGAGGACTCCTTTGGGGCAAGATTCCTAGATTGCGTACAAGGGAATTTCCTACACCAACATGTAATGGAACCAACAAGAGCCAGGGGTGGGGATGAGCCATCACTACTTGATCTGGTGTTCACAGATAATGTGTTGGATATTGAAAATATTGAGTATGAACCACCAATTGGAAAGAGTGACCACTGTGTGTTGTTGATGGAGTATATCATTGAAGACATTCTTCCTGAGAGTAGAGGCACTGAGGACATGAGGAGGAACTATCAGAAAGGAGATTACATCAAAATGAATGAGCTTTTTGCAGTTATTGACTGGAGAACCTTATTTTACAACAAATCTGTACAAGAAATGTATGACATCTTTTGTGAGAAATATGGGAAGATAGTAGATTGCTGCATACCTGTCACCAAAGTAGGTGTAATTCATGCCAGAGAGAAATGGTTCGATAATGGGTGTAAAAGAGCTAAGGAGTGGAGAGACAAATGCTGGAAAAGGTATAGGAGGAGAAAAAACATAAATGCCTGGCAAACCTACAAAAGAGCAAGAAATGACTACCTAAGTAAAAGGAGAGAGGCAGAGAAAGATTATGAGAGGGACATCACCAGGAAGGCTAAAGAAAATCCCAAGCTTTTCCACAGCTTTATCAGAGGAAAACTGAAGGTAAAAGAACAGGTTTTAAGGCTAAAGAGAGCGGATGGAAGCATCACTGAGACGGACGAAGAGATCTGCAAAGAATTGAACAAGGAGTTTCAGTCAGTATTTACAGTAGAAAATACCCCACCCCCTCAGATTGCAGTGATAGAAGCTCAAGGGCCGGTATTAGAGAACATCAACCTTACAGCCACAGAGGTATGCAAGGCGCTGATGGATTTAGATGTTCATAAAGCTACAGGTCCTGATGACATATCCCCTCATGTGCTTAAAAAATGCGCAAACACAATATCAGTGGCACTAAGTATCATATTTAAGGAGTCATTGGAGTCGGGGGAGATTCCAAGATGCTGGAAACAAGCAAATGTGATACCTATCTTCAAAAAGGGAAGGAGGGATACGGCTCTGAAATATAGACCAGTTTCCTTGACCAGCATAGTTTGCAAACTTATGGAGAAACTACTAAGGAAACATATCTCTCTTCACTTGGAATCCTTCAACTTTTTGTCAGTGAGGCAACATGGCTTCAGAGAAGGAAGATCAACAGTAACAAACTTATTAGAATTTTATGATGAGGTAAGCCAAATCTTACAGGAAAGAGAGGGTTGGGCAGATTGCATATTCCTGGACTTCCAGAAAGCGTTTGACACTGTTCCACATGGGAGACTTATTAGGAAGCTGCAATCAATGGCTAGAATAGGTGGAAATGTCTTGGAATGGATAAAAACTTACTTAGAAGGAAGGGAACAGAGGGTTAGAGTAAGACACTCAGTGTCTGAATGGAGAAGAGTTAGTAGTGGAGTTCCACAGGGTTCAGTTTTAGGGCCACTTTTGTTCCTTGTATATGTAAATGACCTACCAGAGTCTGTAAATTCATTCATGAATATGTTTGCAGATGATGCAAAGATTGTAAAGAAAGTAAAAAACGAGAACAATGGTAGAGAACTTCAGGAGGATCTAAATAATCTGCATGAGTGGTCAGAAAAGTGGCTAATGAAATTCAATACCTCAAAATGTAAGGTAATGAGAATGGGTACAAGTGCAAGAAGGCCCAAGCTTGACTACTCGGTGGCTGGAGTACAGCTTCAGGAGACAGAAAATGAGAGAGATCTAGGAGTAAACATATTGGCAGATTTGTCTCCAGAAATACATATAAATGGCGTAGTAAGGGCAGCATATGCATTCTTATCAAATGTAAGGGTAGCCTTCAGGCACATGGACAAGGAAATGTTCAGAAATATTTATGTAACCTATGTGAGGCCAAAACTCGAATATGCAGCCCCCTTTTGGAATCCGCACTTGAAAAAGCACATAGCTAAGCTTGAAAAAGTTCAAAGACATGCCACGAAACTGGTGCCAGAAATACGCAATCTCGGTTATGATGAGAGGCTGAGGGAATTAGACTTGCCATCACTCGAAGCTAGAAGAGTAAGGGGGGATATGGTGACAGTCTTTAAATTCCTTCATGGTTATGATAGAGTGGATAGGGATCGATATTTCGATATGGCTGGCTCTAGAACTAGAGGTCATAGTTTGAAGCTTCGGAAGAAAACTTGTTTGCAGGATGTAAGGAAATACTTTTTCAGTGTAAGAGTAGTTGATAATTGGAATTCGCTAAGCGAGGAGGTAGTTAATGCTACCTCAATCCATAGTTTTAAGGACAGGTATGATAAGTATCACTAAGTCTAAAAATGGAACCGATCAGGAGACGGGAAGATACGAGCTTTGGGCTCTTTCCCGTAAACACAATTAGGTAATCACAATTAGGTAATCACACAGAAAATGAGAAAATGAGAGAGATCTAGGAGTAAACATACTGGCAGATTTGTCTCCAGAAATACATATAAATGGCATAGTAAGGGCAGCATATGCATTCTTATCAAATGTAAGGGTAGCCTTCAGGCACATGGACAAGGAAATGTTCAGAAATATTTATGTAACCTATGTGAGGCCAAAACTCGAATATGCAGCCCCCTTTTGGAATCTGCACTTGAAAAAGCACATAGCTAAGCTTGAAAAAGTTCAAAGACATGCCACGAAACTGGTGCCAGAAATACGCAATCTCAGTTATGATGAGAGGCTGAGGGAATTAGACTTACCATCACTGGAAGCTAGAAGAGTGAGGGGGGGATATGGTGACAGTTTTTAAATTCCTTCATGGTTATGATAGAGTGGATAGGGATCGATATTTTGATATGGCTGGCTCTAGAACTAGAGGTCATAGTTTGAAGCTTCGTAAGAAAACTTCTTTGCAGGATGTAAGGAAATACTTTTTCAGTGTAAGAGTAGTTGATAATTGGAATTGGCTAAGCGAGGAGGTAGTTAATGCTATCTCAATCCATAGTTTTAAGGACAGGTATGATAAGTATGACTAAGTATAAAATGGAACCGATGAGGAGACGGGAAGATACGAGCTTTGGGCTCTTTCCCGTAAACACAATTAGGTAATCACACACACACACACACACACACATATATATATATATATATATATATATATATATATATATATATATATATATATATATATATATATATATATATATATATATATATATATATATATATATATATATATATATATATATATATATATATATATATATATATATATATAGTATTGTGTAGTTGTAAAAGTTTTTAAATCTATAATTAGCATTAAAGAGCAAACAGTAAATCACTGTAATATTCTGAAGGATATTGCAGTGACACCTTTAATGTTTTCTCCACTTTGACAATCATGAGTAGAATATGTCCTTTGAAGTTATTCAACAAGCCATCAAAAGCCAGTTTGTAGTTCAGACCCCATTTCATATTTATTCTTCTCTCTTACTGGTATATATAGCATGCTATTAAAGAAGTGAAAGGCTACTGACAAACACAACAAATAGTGTTTCAGTTATATATCAGATAATACTTCAAGATATAACAGTGAATTATAGTCTTTATATTAATGTCTGAGCTGATAATGTAAGATCAGCTGGAGTCTGCAAGATGTATTGCTAAATCAGTAGTACTATTGAGCTCCTAAAATGGAATAGCGCATGGATGCTTCCTAAATACAGTAGTGGTAATGGCATCACAAGAGACCCCCTCAAATGGACCAGTAAGAAAAATATCTGAAAACAGATGTTCCCAAAAATGGTGAGAAGGGATAACAGTTTGCAAACATTTTAGGTTCTAAACACAGCATTAAGTTGAAAATTGTCACTGACCTCACACAATGGGAATGCAATGTCAATCCACTTAAAAATTATCCTGGAAAAAGGTTTTTGTAAGCTGCAACTTTTGTGATCTATAAAGTCGGATTGAGTAAGTTGCTTGCTGCATGAAAGATAGCACCACTTTACGTTGACGGTGTATGATATTGCATACAGTACTCTAAAGTGACTTACATTTTATACTCTTTGAGAGCTACTCAGTCTTGATCCTAATAAGTGCCTTCAAATGATATTTTAAATTGCATTGACCACTTTAAGAATATCTTTTATTAGACTCATATGTTTTTTATAATATTATAATTTGTAATGTTATCTATATACACTGTACTATCATATATCACTTTGGCATGTACTGTACTGTTGTTTCATTTATAATTGGTTAATGCGAATTTAAATAGTTCTTTATTTGAAAATAAGCTGGCAGTTTTTGTAATTCTTATTTAGTACAGTACATATTTAATTTCCTCTATTCTGGGACCTGTAAACTTAAAGTTTGTAATCCTCAGTAGTTGTCATGTAAAATTTCATCTTTAGTAATTCCAGAGAATTCAGAATTATAAAACATCTAAAAAAAATCATGCAAAATTGTTTTTTTTATTTTTTATATATTTTGTCACATAACTTAATGTTGTTTTATGTATACTTTAAAATGTGCACAGAGTAATTGGGAATTCATTGACTGACCTGTATATAATTTGTATAGCTTGTTGATGCTTTCCAAGTTCTCGTAGCCGCTAACAAGGCTGTTCGCTCTTTAAATGCCAAAAAGATGACAACGAGATCTGTATTTGCAGAAATTATCTATAATCTCTCAACCACCAAAAAAGTAAGTATGTTTTACGTTATCCAGTCACAATAGTAAATTCAGTAACTATTGATAAGGATAAATTCCGTGAATATTTTTACTTTCTGATTCTATGGTTACATGTATTACATGATCTGACTTCAATTATATTCTTAAAATGCCTTAGGGTTTTAAAGGCAGTTAGCAGTGTGCTTTTTTTAAGTCTAGTATTCATATCCTCATATATAGATAATATTGATAATCCCAGATGTCATATTCTATTCATGAAAAGTTATATTACGCAATGCTTTGAGATTACAGGTGAGCATCTCTTCCTAATATATTTCAGTGTTTTACATGACAGTAGACCGGTGCATTAGCAAAGTAAATTTAGAAAATACCATATTACCAAAGTAAATTATATTATTACCAAGCTTTTAATGAGAACACATCATGCTGGAAAGATAAGAAATACTACTGTACTGTATCACTATAGCTTTACCTTAAAAAATTGACTTATTACCTAATACATTACTTCTATTTCAATTCTTGTAATTCATACTGGATTTTTAATCATGATGACCAGTTCTTATCACCTGAAAAGTTGGTTTAATGTTTCTGTTACCTGTGTTAGAATAATTCATAGTAACCTGTAGCTTTCATATTTGTATTTTTTTTCTCAAGATTTCAGATTCTCTTACGAGCTTTGGACTTGGTGATAGTGATACAGACATCCTTGCTGTATTATTAGATCCAGATGTTGAAGAAAAGACAAAAAAATTAAAGAGTCAGATCGAAGGAGAAGTAAGTGGAGAGTTTGCTAAATGTCATATGTATGCTATGCCCTGTATGCTTGGAACTAGATACAGTGCTTCTCTCATCACATTTTTTTTTTACTTTTTTTTTTTATTATACAGTATTTATATTCAAAGGTACTTTTTACAACATTGTTCAGAGGGTATGGAGAATCAAGTCAATCTTTAATAATTGCCACTTATCAAGAACCTCAAAAAAAATTTTATTTGCCTAAAACTTGCTAAATAAAAATATTTCATGTGAAATATTTAACCCCAATTTTTTTTTATATATATAATCTAAAACTTACCAGATAAAATAATTTCAAGCACATATTTCTCATTTTTCATACCAATAACATGCATTGCATAAGTGTTTTGTTGTTATTGACAGATATTCCCTCTGGATCAGCTATCAACACTGACTAATCAGTCCAAAGTGATTGAGTATTATAAAATAACTCCTGAGGAGCTTAGTATAAGCAGCCTTTTGGATTCAGTTGTGTCACGAATGGCTTGTAAGGAATTCTTCTCCATGTAAATAAATATTTTTTTTACCTTTAGTGACTCGTTTTCTCTCTTCCATTCGTATGACCACCTTGCTTATTGGAGGATAAAGTAGTTAGAGTTAAGAAAAGAAAAAGAGTGACGTGGGGGAGATTTTGTTTTACCTAAGGGGACTCAGTTTCTGAACTCGGTTAGGAGTTCACAGACATCCAAGAGACTAAAATCTTCAATTGCACAACTCCCGAGTACCACTACTCTGATAATGAAACACGGAATTCAACTTTCTTTTTATTTTGGAAAGCATAAACAAAAATATAAAATTTAATTTTATGGCATTCTGCCTCGAATCCCGGAGGTGGTGAGCACGATTTCGATTCCCGGCACCACAGACTGATGCCAAGACCTGGGCTTCAACTCGAAGGAAATCACCTGACACACAGGCAAAGTAGAATGGACTACACTGCAATTGCGGAAACAGAAACGACACACCGTTAATAATGAGAAAACTAAAGGCGTGAGCACATATATAATGACTCAAATATAAATCTGCGCGATGAAATATTATTGATTACTCGCAGTTGACAAGAAACATTTACGATATCAAAAGCATGAACCAATTATTAATTGCAAGCACTGGCGTAAAACACTTTATTCACAATAATAAAAAAAAAGGATTTACAAGATAAATATATAATCGTTTAATTACGATTGTCAAGAAATGTTTACGCTGCCAAAAGGGCATGAACAGCTTATTAATTATTTGCAACCATTGGCATAAAACACTATTTACGAGCATTGGCGTAAAGCTTTTTATTGACGATGATAGTAAAAAGTGAAAAGAATAAAATTTCTTAGAGGAGAGATTTTTCACGGGCCAATGAGCAATCTTCTAGGGGCGAAATATCTACCTGGACAATGAAAATGAAAGATCTTTCTTATCAATGAATATCCGCGGTTATTTCTATGTCAAGGTATTAAATTTGGCGAGGACGAGGATGATTAAATAAAGTAGATTTTTATGAACTATGAATACCACTGAATAAAGAGAACCTGCATTAGAAAGACAGGAGTGATACTAAAATTTCGAGAACATTACGATTTACGAGTATATATATATATATATATATATATATATATATATATATATATATATATATATATATATATATATATATATATATATATATATATATATATATATATATATATATATATATATATATATATATATATATATATATATATATATATATATATATATATATATATATATATATATATATATATATATATATATATATATATATATTGATAGATAGATAGATAAAAATATATTTGTAGCTTAAAACACTTTCTCAATATTAGGTTTTTTTTTTATTGTACGGTTTAGTTATTTTACTTGATATGCATTTTTTGTGGGAGGGTATTTGAATGAGTTCGTTATATAATATACCATTTACTTTGTGAAAACACGTTGGATAAAGTATATTTTATACGATAAATAATATGGGAGACAATATAGAGTTTCATGAACTTGAAAAAAAGTCTTTAAACCATTACGGCTTTGGCACTGAAGGCGGGACCGTTGTAAAGGAGGTCCCTTGAACTCCCTTCTCGAAACATTTCAGAAGAAGAAGAAGCAACAAAACAGTGGCTGTATAGTAGTCTCTGTTATATATATTTAGCATATTTCTATTATAATGAATGCAGTTATGAGCTTGTTGCGTCTGCCGCGATTTGGTGGCATAATGGCAAATTCGTGGAGATCTTTATATACGCGGCCACAATTACCATCAACATTAGATAATGCTCTCCAACCATCGTCGGTGTACGCATTGGTCGGAAGAAGTGGATTAACTCATTCTCGGGGATTGCTCGCCTCATTTGGCGGATTAATAGGCAAGTGTACTTTCATTGTATTGTGTCGATTTAAGGTAAATTGAGCAAATTTTAAACCACTTCCGTAAATGGTGCAAAATTACCTCTGGTAATGATTATTGAATTGTGCGGTAAATGTTTACATTTTCACCCCCTTGCCAGTTATTTTAAAAATACCAGTGATATATATATATATATATATATATATATATATATATATATATATATATATATATATATATATATATATATATATATATATATATATTATATATATATATATATATATATATATATATATATATATATATATATATATATATATATATATATATATATATATAACCAATAATTTCACATATTATGTCGTTTCTTGACCAATGATGAGCTAACTTAACCAAATGGCCTAACCTGAAATTAAGTCCTGGAAATTTTCCTTACGGTGTGTATGACAAATCATTTATCAAAGTTTTCGAATATGGTAGATGTTTACCTTCATACGCTAAATTTGGAAAAAATAGTGAAATTTATTGAATTAGCGTGATTAGGTTAGTTCACTGATATTGACATACCTGGCTTTTAAAGGACACAAACACACATGCACACACACACACACACAAATTGCCACGAGGGTAAACAAGTTAAGTTGTGTTCAGCTTAAGAGTGAGTAAATTGAAGTTGTACAATGTCCATTGTAACTATTATTTTATGCTTTATTTTTCACCAGGGTAAAGTCTATGCTCTCTGGTTTTTATAAATAAGTTTTACAAAGGTTTGGAAAAAGTCTTAAGGTCCATTTCTTTCAAATTGGTCTGATGCTTTTGATATTAGTTAATTAAGTAGATTGTTCAAAAGTTATTTACTATTTCATTAGGTTTATTTATTAAACTAGCAGACTTGGCCACCTTTAAGGGTGACATATAATATATGTCCCTTGCAAATTTTCATCCTGATAAAGTAATACTAATTTTCATCTCATTGTATGACTAGCCAGAACTTGAGATGATTGAACTGAAAGCCTGTTTGTTTACTGTACATTACTGTTTGCATTTAATTGTTTTCTTTATTGTTCATAGGTTCAGTGAGTGTACGTACCAACGTCAGAAATCATTTTCCTAAACCTAGGGAAATAAAACGAATAAAAACTCACGGTTGGAGAAAGCGCATGTCTACTCTTCCTGGTCGTCGGATTCTCATGAATCGTATATTAAAAGGACGACATGTGTACAGTCACTGAGACTATATAGTGCAGCATGCCTGTATGTGATTTAATTTGCTTCTTTTTGTAAATATTTTGAAAAACATGAAAAATTGATACTGTGGGAAAATTCTGTATAAACTTTTGTAATATATTTTAAGGTCTCATAGACATAATGTTTAGCAAGTACACTATGTAATATCTGAAGTTAAAGTCGTTTTCTTGTTTTGAGATATTGAACTTACATGTACTGTCATTTATTAAATCAATATAGACAAGTAAGAATGAAATAAAAATACAGTATAGTATATGAATCTTAGTAAGTCATTTGGTATCCCGTAAGTACTCTTCTCCTGTATTGCCTATAAAAAATTGGAATTAAGATTATGAAGCTATAGAAAATTTTCAACAAAATACTTAAAAGGTTCTCTTTGCGACATATTGTAATATTTTTAATTATTAATAATGTACATGTAAATCATGTGCTTTTATATTTCAGTTGACAGCTGAAGTAAAAGTTATGCTCATATTACTTGGTTTATTATAATCCCATGTATAGAGTTGGCAATATTTCTTGTTATTTATAATGTACATTTATATTTTAGTTGACAGCTGAAGTAAAAGTTGTGCTCATATTACTTGGTTTATTATAATCCCATGTATAGAGTTGGCAATCCCGAATGGATGGCAGAGGTTAGGGATGGTGATAACACAAGAGCTTGATTATATACCTAACACACATCTGAGACCTGAGGCCCTTCTCCAATCATATGGAGCCAGTGATCTCCAAGGAATGGCTGAATAATCAGGTAGACCTAAAGGAGATTAATGACCCCCATCATCAGACACAGAGATGGCTCCCTACAGATCCAGACTATGCTCCGCTCACCAACCATCAGACTAAGCATATCATCAACAACCTCCAGCTGTCATCTGCCTGTGATCTGACAATCTAAGCAACATACACCTTTGACACTTGGGACCACAAGGCACACAAGCACGCACTAGCATATCAAACAACAGCCACTTGTACAAATTAATACCTTATATCTGAAAGCATGGTTTCATGTCACAATTTCCGGAGCCAATGGAAACCCAACACTACTCTCTTCACATAGTCCCATTACACTACTCTACACACTCTAAAGCTACCAATTGACAAATACTGCACTAAATTACACCTTGCATTTCTTTAGCCCTTTTACAACATAGTGTCAGATCATTTACACTCCACAAACGCCCTTCTTTTAAACCTGCCACAAAGAGTTTTTGATGGCAACTATTCAGCTAGGCCAGCACAATGAACACTTTTCATCACATTAGAGATTAATAAAGCCTTAGAAACTATCCTCCTTCATGCTCTAACATATACATTTATCAGTGCATTTTGAGTTTATTTAGAACTCTGTAATTAACACACTTTCAAACTACCAATAGAGCTTTTCTAAATAGCTTGCAAAAATTAATATCACTGTATACTGGAAGTATGAGCAGTATTGTGAAGTACCAGAACCTTCAGCACTATTTAACTAAAAAGATATATGTAAAAAATATTACTATATACTTTACTACAAATATAAACAATAATTCTCCATTGAGATTTGCAGCTTATTCATCTGTCTGTCAATACACAAATGACACAATTCCCTTTTGAAAAATGTAGCCGAGTCAAAGTACACCCATTTACTAGAAGACTGGCCTGGAGTGGCAGCATCTATGGCATAGGTTCACTCTCTGAGCTTCAAATCAGAAGAGGACACCTTGCAACCAGAAGAGGAGCAGCAAAAGAGGCCAAGCTGCCGCAATATTTTGTCAACCTTATCTATATTATCAGAATGAAGGATAGTTAGCAATGGGGTTTTACATGCAACAGCTTAATGGCCACTTTTGTTCCCCAGATCATCTACCAGAGGATATGAATACATTTAAATTGTTTGCTGGCAATACAAAATTGTGGAAATAGCAACAGAAAATATAGTGGTAGAGAATATTATGAGGACCTTAATAGTTTACCGGAGGGGTACAATAAGTCGTTAATGAAGTCCAGGGTTTCAAAATGCAAAGTAATGCGAATGGACAAGAGTGCAGGAACACCCTCATATAGGTATTCATTAGAAGGAGAGGAATTTAAAGAATTTGAACGTTAAATACTGTATATCTTGGGATCGATTCATTATTAGATATTGTTTCCGGGAATACAATATAAGAGGTACAGTAAAGGTAGTGTATGCCATTGTAAAAACACACATATGGCCAAAGCAGTTTGGAAGAACTTATATGACCAAAGTGTCAAGGATATACGGTATATGTCAATGAATTAAAGGACTAGGAGATGGATGAATTTCTAAATGTCCTCTCCCATAAACACATTTTTTTTTTTGGTAGTTTTTGTTTCTTTTTTATAATAGTCAACAGCAAATTTTATCTGATGTATATTCCTAAATTCCTTGCAAAAGGTTTTCTAGCTTTTCGTAATTATTATTTCTGGGTGAATTTACTCATTCAAGATTCAGTGTTCCAGTCTTTGGATCAGGTTAGCAATCCCGTGGTTGAGCACATCAAGAGATGGCATCAAGCGGCTGCATTTTTGCGCAAACAAAAATGTATTTCCTAGAAGGTATTTTTTTTTTTTTAACATTCCTGGTTGGGATTTAGTAAAGAAAAGCAACCTAACCTAATAATTTAATGGGTTATCTAACTCTTTAGGGCATGCATTATAGTTTGTTCGAAAATGCAGCTAGTGTTGCCCTCCGATGTTCTCACCACGGGGTCACTGATTTTTACATGAATATAGCATAGCAATCATGAATTATTAAAATAAAAATAAAAACATATTTGGCAATGCATTTTTTTTTTGCTCGAAAACTAAACAACTGTTGCCGTATCTTGTCGTTCTCTGTCATAGGGTCACTAATCTTTACCTGATCCCAGTTGGCCAGTTAATATTTACACTCGTGTTTCAAACTTTTGAATGTTGATGAAGAAATTTAGGATTTTTTAAACAGCTCAATATGCTCACACCTAATGTTAAGGGGGGTTTACACGGTCAAACGGTTCGTCGAACGCGGTTCGCCAGACAAGTGTTTGATGTTCGAACGTGGGAACGGGGTATTTGGTTGTCGAACACGTTTGACAAACGTGTTCGACAACCAAATACCCCGTTCACACGTTCGAACATCACTTCAAACACTTGTCTGTCGAACCGCGTTCGACGAACTGTTTGACCGTGTAAACATTCCTTTACAGAAGATAATATGTCCGTTAAAACAGAAAAATGTTTTCTAAGGTTTTGCATTTTTCTGTCCTGAAAGTAGAGGACTTAGAGCAGGGGATCTCAACCTAGGGTGCTGTGTTCCTCAGGATAAATACACACAGTTAAAAACTTTTTTTCTCTCTCTCTCTCTCTCTCTCTCTCTCTCTCTCTCTCTCTCTCTCTCTCTCTCTCTCTCTCTCTCTCTCTCTCTCTCTCTTATTTAAGTTCAGTTTGTTTCCACGCTGTAGTACTATTGGTTTCCATTTTCAAAGAGATATTACTTTCCAGGGAGTGAAATCATGAATCAAACATTTTCTAGGGATGTGGTTTCTATGATGGGGAAAATTTCAGAATATAAAATGTGAGAGGTAGTAACTGTAAGGGACAAAAAAATAAAAGAAAAAAAGGCAAAATTGATATCTCAACAGGTAGAAAAAGGTTATAGTCCACAAGTTCATATTTTTATATTATTTTAGAATACTTTCAACAGCAGAGTGCAACTTCGACAGTAATAAATATTACATAATTATATTTGATTATTACCTGGAGATGAGTAAATATAAAAAAATGAAAGAAAATAAAATAGAGTATTGTCTCGTGGTCTCCCTGGGAGGCCGCGAGTCACTACACGTTACGACTCGTCGTGCGTTTCGGATCAGTTGTTCATTAGCCATTGTCGTGAGTGGTGTCTGACGCCGCGCGCTCTGTAAAATTGGAAGCGTCGTTATAGTGACGGATTCATCTGTTTATTACAAACGACTGTAATTATGTGATCATTGAAACCCTGGACATATACTTTGGCGAATTTGGACGTGTTTTGTTGTCCCGTATTCGATTCCACGTTTGAGTTAGTGTGGTAAATAAACATGTGGTGGGTGCCCAGACATTCGGCATGTAGTAGGCTACTAGTCCCATTTTATCGGCAGAGAATTGGTAATTAGCCTATCGACGAATCATGAAATAGGCCTTTACGACTTGATGATGAAGTAATCACTAATCATATCAAGGTAATTACGGTACACGTCGCGTTTTGTAAATAACATTAAATTTAGGTATATTATGTTACATAAGTTTTATGTCCGATTAAGATTTTTTTTTTTTTTTTTACAAGTTACCAATAAACCACAAGGTAAAAGTTTACTTACACACCCTGGGATGGGAAATATATATATATTTCTCTTAAATATATTATTACATTTGGTTTGGTTTGGTTAGGGTAATGAGGTTAGTTTGCGCTAATTTAAAAAAAAATTATAAGTGAAATGTTTTTTATTTATCAATTTTTTTTTTTGTATATTTTAGCTTCCGAGATGTTAAATTAGATTTAAAAGGATAAAATGCCAAGACATCGTATAAGACTGTACGATGTCTTGGCATTTCGTATTGTTACTCATTAACTAGGGGTATCAAGTTTGGATTCCCTTCCTAACGGCCCGCGGTTATTGAACTCGTATTACTCGTGTTTTTCATTTTTTTTTGTGACTGCATAATAAATAGAGCGTTTTTATCAGCATTGCCGTAAGGTTGGTGAGTCCGTCGCTTTTCGTTCGATCAGCGAGGTTATAAACCCCTTTGGGTCTGGTCAGTACTTGGATGGGTATCCACTGGGGAAAGCCAGATGTAGTTAGCAGGTAAGGGGACCGCCGCAGTGGTATTGTGCTCGATTCGGGAGGTGTCAGACCCATGTCCGAGCTCCGGTGGAGCGTTAGGAAAGGATTCCAGCCTTAATTCCCCGGCACCAATCCGTCTGTGTCCACCCCCAAATCGGGACTGATACAACACGTGTGTGTGTGTGTATATATATATATATATATATATATATATATATATATATATATATATATATATATATATATATATATATATAATTTTTTTTTCAATAAAACATCCGACTTAAAATGGATATGAGATTATATGCCTACCTTATTTCGAATCCACAGTGTTATTTATAATCCACATAAATATCGTTGCAGCAAAGTAGAGCTAGCCAAATTAACCAGTCTTTATTTTCCTTTTCAGTTTTTACATATAGGCCTACGAGATAATGGAGACCAAACGTTAGAGTAATAGTCTATAAATAAGAATATTGTTAATTAACATATTCATATTGTTCTTTATAACAGTCTAACTTTTCACCCCTCTCAGTGGCTGCAGTCCCCCCAGTAAGAGAGGTGGCTGAGTGAAAGCACACAATTTTGATGGTACAGTGCATTATTTTGCATCATAATTAATGTTCGGGTTGATATCTTTAAAATTTAGAAACACAAGGTATATTTTTATCTGCAATATCGACACCAACTTAGGCTGTTAATGATTATTAATTGTTTTAGATCAAGCAAGGATATCGACTTCCAGTACATTAAATAATTTCGTTAATTATGATGTTAGCTTAGGCTAAGTTACTGCCTGGGAGTCGTTAGCAGTATTTGTTACCATTTTTGTTTGTTTGTTAATTTGTACTCTCTAATGGAACCTTACCGTACATCAGTTTATTACATTTCACTGTATAGAAAAGTTATTACATTCCTTCTTTTTTCTTTTTCATTTTCTTCGTTTTCCTTCATTTTTCTTCATTCTCGTCTTCTTTAATTTTTCTTCTTCTTCTTCTTCTTCTTCTTCTTCTTTTTCTTCTTCTTCTTCTTCTTCTTCTTCTTCTTCTTCTTGTTAATAATAATAATAATAATAATAACATGAAGGTTTGCTTTTTGGGATAAGGATGGCATCAGTAAGGGTCAATAATCTGTCTGTTAAATGTCTCGTTAGAGGAGGCCTCAAGGCTTCAATTATTCATACTAAATATTTGAATGACCTTTGCAGAAAGGTTACCAGGTGACCTCTGATCGCCCGTAACCTTTGACCTCTTTATTATTTCAAATATTTACTTACGCTTTCCCGCTCTCAGGCCTGTTGGTTCAAACGTGAACTAGCAATTTTTAAGGTCATAGGTTTTAAATCGAGCTCCGAAGTGACAAGTAAGTTCTCTAGTATTTTGTCCACAGGCTTCCTGAGTTGCGACTGGATGTTACTAGAAGGGTTTTAAAATTTGATATTTTTACTCTCTCTTTATATATATATATATATATATATATATATATATATATATATATATATATATATATATATATTCTCTCTCTCTCTCTCTCTCTCTCTCTCTCTTTCAATAATTATAAGAGCTTTTGTTAACAATAAGATTATATTAGTTTTGAGTGTATATATATATATATATATATATATATATATATATATATATATATATATATATATATATATATATATATATATATATATATATATATATATATATTATACTTGACGGTAAGGACAGGCATCATTACAATATTCTGAATTGTGTTTTGTAAAGAAGATACTGTTTCACTTCCGACTCACGCATTAAAATACATTCACTGGTCTTTGTAAAGAATATAAAGAAGGTATTATTGTATCTCGGATCCAAATATAGAAAAAAAAATTATGTACATACCTACTTCCATACACTTTCTTACTTTTCTTTGACACTGAGATGTTTTATTTATTATACTTCAGAGAGATAAATTTCTGAGATAATGACGACAATGATGTCCATGTTTATATCGTTGGTTATTTTAAATATATAATAAGTCTTCCATGCCAATTTTATTATTATTATTATCAATATTATTATTATTATTATTATTATTATATTTTTGTTAGTTATTGTTTATTATTATTGTTATTATTATTATTATTATTATTATTATTTATTTTTATTATTATTATTATTATTATTATTATTATTATTATTATTATTATTATTATTATTATTATTAATTTTACTGTCACTGATATACGTCTCAAGAAGTACGATATGCAGAGCTTGGATTACTGTACCGCCAAATATAAATTGGCATATTAGGAAACCGTAGAGTGTGTTTATATTATTTAATTTTATTTATTCATTTATATAATGTATAATATATTTCCCTTACGTTTTATGTGTAATTTTTAGTTCCCGACGGGGGTGAACATAGATGGCATGACGATGAGGAATTAAAGCTGGATACTTTTCCTATCGCCCCACCGTGGGCTCGAACGTGGATCCGTCACCTCCCAAGTCGAGTATTCTATTAATGCGCTACGATACGGACAGTATATTTCGTTAAGAATTAAATCTGTTGTTTTAGATAAATTTTGGACGTACCTTAAAGATTGTGAACCCGATGCTATTGATTCTAACTCTTTGTGTATGCAACACATGTCTTATTGTCCCTTCACATCTGACAAGTCACAATATTCCCCATCTCTGTTTCTCTCTTTGTTTTCTTCGTACCCAGGCCCGATGAGGGTAGATTTTTTTTTTTTGGCCCGTCCTGCTGTCAAAATAAAAAAAAATATATATATATTTATTTCTGTGATTTTTAATCATTAAAGTATATATTGAGAGGGAATGTCGATTTGTTGATATCCTTAATGTAAAATGTAACCTGCCATTATTTATCAGATATTTTTCTTCTGAATTTTGGTTTTATTTCGGCGTTCATAATATGTATACACATATGCTAGTATTCCTTAGATTAAGATTATGTATGTATATATAAATATATATATATATATATATATATATATATATATATATATATATATATATATATATATATATATATATATATATATATATATATATTTATTTATTTATTAAAATAACTTTTCCCGATTTTTATGGTCTTTAAATACGCGCACTTGCAACATGAAAGTATCTCATCTCCTCTGATAATTTAAAGTTGCGAACATTGCTCATTTATATAGACATCAGTTTATCTCTTATAGCTGTTGAATTACACAAGCTAGTGTTATGCCTTACACACTATCAAATAGGCGAATACTTACGTCAGTTAAAAAGAACGTCCATACGAAGGTACCAGCCTTATAGATTCTCAAAATCTTAACTCCATTCAATGTCAAGACCCTCTTACGCTCACTTCTTTTGCAACAATGCACGTTCAGAGAGCCAGTGAACAGGATGCTGGGTGGACTTTTCCTACCGGAATCCCCTTGTATGCCTGAACCCTTAACAGGAAGAAAATTAGTAAGGGGTTCTCAGTTTTCTTACTCCCTCCTTCGATGCATATGTCACACTTACTTTACAATCATTACTTTGGTCACTCGTATGATAAGTTTATCTCTAAAAATAAGCAGTTTGCTTTTATTATTATTATTATTATTATTATTATTATTATTATTATTATTATTATTATTATTATTATTATTATTATTATTGTTGTTGTTGTTAGGTGAAAATATGTCTTTTTTAGACCAGTGACTTCAGAGGTGCTAATTCATTTTCCCTTCTGAAACGTGTAGATATGAACAGAATGTGGAATCGTGTCCTACAAGTCCTAGGTTTGATTCCACACTTTAGGAGGCATAAAATTTGAATGATATTAATGGTTACATTACTATTACTACTACTACTACTACTACTACTACTACTACTACTACTACTACAACAACTACTACTACTGATAATAATAATAATAATAATAATAATAATAATAATAATAATAATAATAATAAAATAATTATATTAATAATAATGATAATAATAATAATAATAATAATGATGCTGTTTTTACTACTACTACTACTATTATTACTGCTGCTGCTGCCGCTACGACTGTGGAACTGATGTGATAGAAAATAGAACCAATTCGAGTTTGTTATACTGGTCTCCCTCATCAGTATAAATATAGTACTTATTGAAAACTGTTTTCTTCCGGGATTCTGTTGTTTAGGTCAGCCTATCCCCTTTACTATCTCTCTCTCTCTCTCTCTCTCTCTCTCTCTCTCTCTCTCTCTCTCTCTCTCTCTCAGCAAATCTTCGTTCGTAATAAATTTATATACCCTTTTTGAATCTAGGACATACCTGGGAGCTAATGGAAAGACATTTCCTATTCCCACCTAATCAAGGCCCGATTTTTTAAACAGTGTAAACCTAGGATACCATATTGTTAGTTAGCTAGACACACACAAATGAATTTCATAAACGCATCTGACGCGGTTCTGTTTATGGCTACGATCCCGTACGGGATACTAGCCATACACAACCTCGTCAGATGCGTTTATGAAATTCATTTGTGTGTCTAGCTAACTAACAATATGGTATCCTAGGTTTACACTGTTTAAAAAATCGGGCCTAACACTGGGGGTTCTTTCACAATTCTTAAACTATTATTTATGAAATTTGAGTATAGGTGTATTTATTAACTTAACTGAGCCGCTCAGCTCCTGAAGGAATATCCCTGTAGCAGATTGAATCGAGCCTTTCTCCTTAACTGAGGGACATTCGAACTTTCTTGAATCCATTCTTCAGTACCAGATTATAATATCTTCTTTTCACATTTATTTATTTATTTATTTATTTATTTATTTATTTATTTATTCGTTTCAGACTAACGTTTGTGTGTGTGTGTGTGTGTGTGTGTGTGTGTGTGTGTGTGTGTGTGTGTGTGTGCCAATGTTTGTCATGTGTGAAGAATGTACGATCAGTTTTTCCTAAAGGTAGAGTTAGATTTATGTGTTGACTTTATCTTAGAGAGTATTAAAAACAAGGAAAGAATCATCTCTAAATGAAAATTACACTATACACTAAGTGCCCTGACGGTATGTTGTAATAGCTATTATTGTTGATGTTATCCTAACTTGCTTGTTAGATTATACATGGTTAGATCAAGAGGTTTAGGAGTCGTTGGTTAGGTTCCAGTCAGCAATAACGAAACTCCATTTCTTATTTCAGACAGAACTACTTCATCTTAGTTAAATATAAAAGAGCTCTTTATTCTTAGTGAGCCACAACACCTTAATATTAGTTAAAATAAAAAAGAAACTCCTTTATTCACCTTAGTTAATGATAAAAGAGCTCTTTATTCTTATTGACCCACGACACCTTATTATTAGTTTAAAAAAAAATCCTTTATTGTTGAGACACAATTCCTTATTGTTGGAAATTCTCCGTTTCAGTAGAGTGTATTACAGTATTAAATGCTGAGGTAAAGTGTGTGCATATAGCGTGGGTATTAATGAAAACATATCGTTCACACACTAATTTGCTTACTTGTATTGGATTACCATTAAATTTTATTGATATTGTTAGAGTTAGCCCCAAAACCTATCTGTGTCGGGCGAGGTCCCTTTATGCCCGTTTACTTGATTCGGTTTTAATGTGGTTGGCCAATGCATTTTTATTAACGTCAGATTAAGAGGTAGGTCAGGCAGTCTGGTGGATTCTTCTTCTTCTTCTTTCATTATTTTTCTCTTGTTTTTATCGGCCACATCGACTTGGGATATAGATGGGGCTTCTTTGTCTGTGTATATCTAATATTTCTTTTTGCTAATATAATATAATTTGAGAGTGTAACTGGTGCAGCTTTTTATATCTTTTTTTCCGACATTGCTACATGCGTAACTTACGTGCATAGCTTAAACACTGATAGATAAATGTTTGAAATAATTATGACGTCCCAATCCACTACTTGTAGATCTAATAATTTCAAAACTCGCTTCAAGAGACTTGACAGGACTTTGAACCGCAGTAAACATCTTCATTTTCTTGTTATTGAAGATATTTATTTCCATATTGAAATTTTAATTTCTGTATATCCATTTTTATCCTTACATCACTAACAGCTCCTGTTACTAGTGTAATCTGTTGTACCTTATATGTCTTCTCATTTCTTGTTGACCTATTCTAGCACGATTATCTTTGTATTGTGCGTATGCGTGCGGAAGTCGACTGTTCTTACTCGCGCGTGTGCGCACAAACACACACACACACACACACACACACACACACACATATATATATATATATATATATATATATATATATATACATATATATATATATATATATATATATATATATATATATATATATATATATATATATATATATATATATATATATATATATTACATTGGACCGGAAGAATTATTATAGTACCTGAATCACTTTCAGTAATTTGATATTCAAAGATGAGCACCACTTTGTGTCACAGACAATCTATTTAGCACAGTATATAAGCATATGCTTATGTTTAAATTTCTCTCTCTCTCTCTCTCTCTCTCTCTCTCTCTCTCTCTCTCTCTCTCTCTCTCTCTCTCTCTCTCTCTCTCTCTCTCTCTCTCTCTATCTATCTATCTATCTATCTATATATATATATATATATATATATATATATATATATATATATATATATATATATATATATATATATGTATACATATACACACACGCACTGATTGTTGAGAAATCACTCTTGGAATACGATATTCTGGCCCTTATGGAAGAAACTTTTCCGATTCATCGTATTGTGCCATTTGATTTATTTTCATTAGTGTATAGCTGTATGCCTGACAGTGAAGGCTTGGCTCTCAAAAGCTTGCACGCTAAGTCTACTAGAAACACTGACCAAAAACCGTTTCTTTTGAAGGGATTTGGTACCTTCATAGGAGATGTTCTCTCTATACACACGCACTTCAACAGGGATATTTGAAGCTTTGTCTTATATGATTTGAGTAAATTATGCAGTCCTCTCTGATGCTATGTAATCCTCTTTGATGCATTATATATATATATATATATATATATATATATATATATATATATATATATATATATATATATATATATATATATATATATATATATGTATGTGTGTGTGTGTGTGATTACCTAATTGTGATTACCTAATTGTGTTTACGGGAAAGAGCCCAAAGCTCGTATCTTCCCGTCTCCTCATCGGTTCCATTTTAGACTTAGTGATACTTATCATACCTGTCCTTAAAACTATGGATTGAGATACCATTAACTACCTCCTCGCTTAGCCAATTCCAATTATCAACTACTCTTACACTGAAAAAGTATTTCCTTACATCCTGCAAAGAAGTTTTCTTACGAAGCTTCAAACTATGACCTCTAGTTCTAGAGCCAGCCATATCAAAATATCGATCCCTATCCACTCTATCATAACCATGAAGGAATTTAAAGACTGTGTGTGTGATTACCTAATTGTGATTACCTAATTGTGTTTACGGGAAAGAGCCCAAAGCTCGTATCTTCCCGTCTCCTCATCGGTTCCATTTTATACTTTGTGATACTTATCATACCTGTCCTTAAAACTATGGATGTGTGTGTGTGTGTGTGTTTGTGTGTGTGTATATATATACACACATACATATATATATATACATATATATTACACACGCATATTTTTTTTATTACTGGAAAGTGTGTCAGTAATAATGCATCGGGTGTATTACCTGGTTCGGCCGTTATCAGACTGTACTGTGTGCATTTGCATTAATTACAGTCCCAGACTTTTTAAGCCGTTAAGCTTTTAATCGTCCAGTATTTGCTGGATTGAACCAAATGATGAACTGTATTTATTTATTTGTTTATATATTCATAATTTTCAGTGCTTTTAGTTTTTGTTCGTATTAATTAATGATCACTGCTTTTATATAAGTTACTTTTATCGATATTCACGTTCAATTTTTTTTATCTTTTGGAATATAGAAAAAAGTTGATTATTTTATTTTATACTTTTTATTTTACATAATTTCGATAGATAATATGTGTATTTGATGACTGAATTGAGGACAGTATTTATTATACAGAGTTAAGCTAATATATATATATATATATATATATATATATATATATATATATATATATATATATATATATATATATATATATATATAGAGAGAGAGAGAGAGAGAGAGAGAGAGAGAGAGAGAGAGAGAGAGAGAGAGAGAGAGAGAGAGAGAGAGAGAGAGAGAGAGAGAGAGAGAGAGAGATAGAGAGAGAGAGCGCTTGTTTAAAACGTGTTAAACTTAGGATTTACGTAGCTATTACTGATAAAGGAGTATGTTTCATACTTCCTTATAAATGTGAGTATATATGCTCAGTACCTTAGGATCAGATTTAAAATCGATAGAGGTCTGTATTCTACCAAACTTAGCCTATCCTAACCTAATAGAACCTAATCTATCCCCACATAACTAAACCCGACTTATGTCAATGTAGAGGTTTCGAAAATTACATTTGAAGCGTTAATCATTATTTCATTAGCATATAATCGTCATAGTTCATTATTTCTGGTAAAAGTGTTTATTTCCTTGTTGAAATTGTCACTGAAGCCCCACATGTCAAGTCTATTAACAAAAAATATTTACTTTTAACGTATGTTACAGTGAAGTCACTAAGCATTCTCCTACTTCTTCTTCTTCTTCTATTATTATTATTATTATTATTATTATTATTATAATTATTATTTCGTTGTTATTATTGAGGGTAAGCCATTTTGTGAAAGCTTACTAGGTTTCACTGCTAGTGGTAAACTAGGGATGAGACGGAAATAGTTTTAATTGCATAGTCCTAATCTATTAAGAAGTGCAGTTCATTATGTGCTCTATTCTGTGCTGAGAAAATTGGTTTAGTGGTCTAAGATAATTAAATAAATACCACTATTACTATAAAAATAATAACAATAATAATAATAATAATAATAATAATAATAATAATAATAATAATAATAATGATAATAATAATGATAATAATAATAATAATAATAATAATAATAATAATAATAATAATAATAATAATAATAATAATAATAATAATAAAATAGATGAGGTGATAATGTATCTCCACAGAAGAGGAAAAAGAATTCCTTTGGTGTATGGACCAATACCCCTCGCCCTTTGTATTCATATCCCCTCTCTAGTTATGCTCCCATGTTCCCTTCCTCCTTCACTTCTGTCTTTCGGAGAAGTGTTGAATATTTGAAAAGGTGACGCTACTGATGTTCTGTACCACCAGAGGTTTTACTGGGTCTTGCTAAAGGGGCTGTATTATGTAGAGTTAGTGACTTTTATACCCTTCCTTCTGTTGTACATGTTCATGCATCATAGATTTATTCAGGCAATCGAGATGTGACTCTGGAGAAGGGGATCTGAGGGTGTCGTGGACGAAGTGAATGACAAATGAGGAAATCCTGAGAAGAAAGGAAACAAAAGTTACTGTCACTGTTTCGTAAGTGATAACTTCGTTTTGAGAGCAACTCATGGAATGTTTGTGTATGCATTGGGGTAAATCTATGTACGTCTGTCTACATACAATGGCCTTGTTCCCCCCTTGTAAGGGGGATGGCCGATCCAAAGACCACACATTTATGACAAACCAAAACAGACATCAGTCACTCCTCTTAGTTCCTTGGGGATAATGGGTTGCGTATGCTTACCCCACCCCATCCTACTTGGGTCACTCACAGAGTAGGTGGGCAAGGGTAAATAGAGGGGAAATAAATTGAAAAAAATCGAGAGAATACGAGTATACAGGCGGATTGGTCTGAACTATGTGAGGAAGTGTGACACCGGCTATTTCGGTATGACTTACATTGAACGCCACAGTCAATGATATTCAACACCGAAGTGGATACAATACCTCGGTATACGTACATCTACTCGAAGAAACAAAACAAACATATTTGATGAGTTGAATGATCGATTTTTCCCCTCGTTACTCTTAGGTTGGACTTCGGTAAGGATAAAGAAACCTGCCCTGCAGTTTTGATCTTGATTATTTAAGTATTTCATACGTATTAAAGGTTTTACATTACTGCTAATACTCAAGTCTTATTTTCTATGTATTGCACGAGCACTTCTTCTGGCAATGTTGTTGTTATTATTATTATTATTATTATTATTATTATTATTATTATTATTATTATTATTAATAAGAGAACACACACACACGCAAAGAGAGAGAGAGAGAGAGAGAGAGAGAGAGAGAGAGAGAGAGAGAGAGAGAGAGAGAGAGAGAGAGAGAGAGAGCTGTGTTTACACTGCAGGTGTTCAAGTGAAACCCTTATAATGTTAGGAGACGAAAAAGGATTAAGAGAACACACACGCAAAAGAGAGAGAGAGAGAGAGAGAGAGAGAGAGAGAGAGAGAGAGAGAGAGAGAGAGAGAGAGAGAGAGAGAGAGAGAGAGAGAGAGAGATATGCATGGACCACATATGGCACCTGTTGCTTCTTCGAAATAACCTTGAAGTCTTTTTGCCCTGAATGTCATTGTGTGTGAAAACGTCGTATACATATGAGTACGCAGACTAATGTAATCTTCTCAAAGCTAAATAGATTACGGACTTCAGTATTCTCATGTGCCACAACGTTGCATTGGATTAAGGTTCATGGTTATGGAACATTGGCTTTGCATATATTAGTGGCGGTTTTGTCGTCTTGGTGTTGCTCGCTTAATGTTTCATTGTCATTATTTTTGTTTGTCAGTTTTTATCATACAGAAGTTTGCCTTATTTCCAAACTTGTGAATATTAGATTTTGATTTTATTTTTCCTTAATAGCAACGCTAGGCTTTAGATTGCGTGAATAAGCATTATTGAAACTGTGTGTGTGTCTATATATATATATATATATATATATATATATATATATATATATATATATATATATATATATATATATATATATATATATATATATATATATATCTGTGTGTATGTATGTGTGTGCATATGTGCGCCATTTCAAGGTTTTATGAGCTAAAATACTGTTGACGACGTATGCCAAGCATCTTCGTGACAACTTTGTTTTTACAAATGTTATTTACTCTTTCATTATACCGCGGATATTGATTCCTTTACAGGAGAACAGATTTTGTTTTAATCAAATGTTTATTGTTTAACGCAGAAGACTTTAAACTTGTATGATAATCTCGCGCGCAGACAGTGTCGAAAGACAAAATATCGAAAGGTTAGGTTCGGTTAGGCAATTTAAGGTTGGTTGGTTTCGGTTTTACATCACGAACTCCCTTTTCAACTAAGGGCTAGGACGGTTGCCTTCTTGCGAAGGACTTGTTTTGGCAGATGTAATCGTTACCCTGAGTATATGCCCTTACTAACCTCAGTCCGTGACGGGGCGCGAACCCTCGACCTGCCGCCTCAGAGTCGCGGACGCTACAGTTTTGCCACGGAGACTACACTGTTAGGCAATTTAAGGTTAGATTAGGTTATGTTCTTTCGGCCCTTTGACTTTCGACGCTCTGTCTAACTACCGATAATCTTATTACAGGAATGGAATAGCTTTGGTTCTGGAGTAATATGTATTGTTGTTATCCAAAATATCATAGTTTATATGCAAATTTCAAGGATGGCAAAGGCCACGTTTTAACGTAATTTGTGTTATTATACCCAAAGTAATCAACCTTAGCGGCAAATCTTTCATTATGACGTGATTTGTTTTGTCTTAGTAATTCCTACACTTGACGTACTAATCTTAAGGATGGAATACTTTTTGCTTTGACGTATTGTTTATTAATTTACTCATATTTGCTAATATAACTTTACTTATATCGTGTGTGAAAATGCATAATATTGGGCTGCAATAGGATTTCTATACAATCAACGATGTAATAATTTTCTTTTTTGTCAGGTATGCTAAAATCAAGGTTAAAGAGCTGCCAAACCTCTTGCCCTACGAATACAAATCTTTTTTCTTTACCTATTTTGTTTGTCACAATTCGTCCCCATTCGAAATGGGGGTTGGCATAGGCAAGGAGCTGGATGGATTAAGGCTGGCAGCCCTTTCTACTGCCTCATGACGGGCTCGAACCTGAGTTAGTCAAGCTTTCTACCGCCTAACTCGCGCTTCCTCACGGATCTACCACGTCCCCTTCGTAATAAATACAAATAACTTTTTAAAAATATTTTCAGCAGAAATATAACTTTTATTATATATGTTGAAGTTGTAGTCATCGTGGCTCAAGCGGTAGCGTCCGCGACTCTGAGGCGTCAGGTCTAGGGTTCGCACCCAGCCACGGTCTGAGGTTAGCTGGGGCATGCACTCAGGGTAACGATTACATCTGCCAAAATAAGACCTTCGCAAGAAGGCAACCGTCCTAGCCCTTAGTTGAAAAGGGAGTCCGTGACGTAAAACCGGAAATTATATATGTTGAAGTTAATTTCTTCCAGCTACTATGGGAGCAAGTAGACTCAATCGGTTACCAGTCACATTAATGGAAAGGGCTGGTGTCAGAAGAGGTATTTGGCCGTAAAACCTCGAGCCAGAACAACTCATGTCTGTATGGATACTGCTATACATCGTCCCCATACGAACAATGGGAGAGCTAAAAGAATAATTCCTGACTCTAAGAGGCTAGTATCATACAGCGACCCCATATGACAATGGGAAGAACTGCTGATAAAGAATGACTGAGCCTTGGGTGGCTATTGTGATACAGCGACCCCATATGGACGTGGGAAGAATGGTCTATAACGAAGGAGCATTGCTGAAGGTAACTGAAATCTTGAATATTAGATGAAGCTTCAGGTAACATATCTGGGAAGGCTGGAAGATTATAGGAACTTATAGACTGGCATGAAGAATACCTGGAAAGTCAACCGGCTCTTGCGTTGTTCTGGAACGACTCATGCCCTCGGGAATTCATGTTGGAGAGCCGAGGTGAATTAAACAAGGATGTTGAGGAGGGAAACTTTCATAATGTAACACTGACAAGGAAATAAACTTAAAAAAAAATCCTTTTTTTATTTTTTTTTTTATTTACCAGGAATAGAAGCAGGAAAAGAAATACGAATAAGGGTAAGTTATATATTTCTGACGCAGCAGGCTCATGATAAAATAAGATTGAATATTGCTGTACAATTGAGGAAGAGAATAATACAAATATAAAACAGTATGAGCTTGATTTTAAAAAATATGAAGACTCTTATTTACAATATAAACACACTAAAGAGAAAAATATCAAATGGAAAATGTAATTTTTTCACTTACACACACACGCACGCACTCACACACACACACACACACACACACACACGAAAGCACGCACACACACACACAGACGAAAGCACGCACACACACACACACACACACAAGGGCCGGTATTAGAGAACATCAACCTTACAGCCACAGAGGTATGCAAAGCGCTGATGGATTTAGATGTTCATAAAGCTACAGGTCCCGATGACATATCCCCTCATGTGCTTAAAAAATGCGCAAACACAATATCAGTGGCACTAAGTATCATATTTAAGGAGTCACTGGAGTCGGGGGAGATTCCAAGATGCTGGAAACAAGCAAATGTGATACCTATCTTCAAAAAGGGAAGGAGGGATACGGCTCTGAACTATAGACCAGTTTCCTTGACCAGCATAGTTTGCAAAGTTATGGAGAAACTACTAAGGAAACATATCTCTCTTCACTTGGAATCCTTCAACTTTTTGTCAGTGAGGCAACATGGCTTCAGAGAAGGTAGATCAACAGTAACAAACTTATTAGAATTTTATGATGAGGTAAGCCAAATCTTACAGGAAAGAGAGGGCTGGGCAGATTGCATATTCCTAGACTTCCAGAGAGCGTTTGACACTGTTCCACATGGGAGACTTATTAGGAAGCTGCAATCAATGGCTAGAATAGGTGGAAATGTTTTGGAATGGATAAAAACTTACTTAGAAGGAAGGGAACAGAGGGTTAGAGTAAGACACTCAGTGCCTGAATGGAGAAGAGTTAGTAGTGGAGTTCCACAGGGTTCAGTTTTAGGGCCACTTTTGTTCCTTGTATATGTAAATGACCTACCAGAGTCTGTAAATTCATTCATGAATATGTTTGCAGATGATGCAAAGATTGTGAAGAAAGTAAAAAACGAGAACAATGGTAGAGAACTTCAGGAGGATCTAAATAATCTGCATGAGTGGTCAGAAAAGTGGCTAATGAAATTCAATACTTCAAAATGTAAGGTAATGAGAATGGGTACAAGTGCAAGAAGGCCCAAGCTTGACTACTCGGTGGCTGGAGTACAACTTCAAGAGACAGAAAATGAGAGAGATCTAGGAGTAAACATACTGGCAGATTTGTCTCCAGAAATACATATAAATGGCATAGTAAGGGCAGCATATGCATTCTTATCAAATGTAAGGGTAGCCTTCAGGCACATGGACAAGGAAATGTTCAGAAATATTTATGTAACCTATGTGAGGCCAAAACTCGAATATGCAGCCCCCTTTTGGAATCCGCACTTGAAAAAGCACATAGCTAAGCTTGAAAAAGTTCAAAGACATGCCACGAAACTGGTGCCAGAAATACGCAATCTCAGTTATGATGAGAGGCTGAGGGAATTAGACTTACCATCACTCGAAGCTAGAAGAGTGAGGGGGGATATGGTGACAGTCTTTAAATTCCTTCATGGTTATGATAGAGTGGATAGGGATCGATATTTTGATATGGCTGGCTCTAGAACTAGAGGTCATAGTTTGAAGCTTCGTAAGAAAACTTCTTCGCAGGATGTAAGGAAATACTTTTTCAGTGTAAGAGTAGTTGATAATTGGAATTGGCTAAGCGAGGAGGTAGTTAATGCTATCTCAATGCATAGTTTTAAGGACAGGTATGATAAGTATCACTAAGTCTAAAATGGAACCGATGAGGAGACGGGAAGATACGAGCTTTGGGCTCTTTCCCGTAAACACAATTAGGTAATCACACACACACACACACACACACACACACACACACACACACATATATATATATATATATATATATATATATATATATATATATATATATATATATATATATATATATATATATATATATATATATATATATATATATACAAAGCCTGCAATATTGGTATTAGTATTGAGTCGGTTTGATGACTGACTATGCAGTACTGTTATTAATGAAATTCCTGTCACCAAAAGGCCCCTCTTGTATTTTATCCAATAAAATACGAACTATTTCTAATTTTTGTCTGTACTCGTAGGAGCTTGAGCAATTTATTGTTCATCTCCTGGATATGTAATTAGAAAAGTAGAAATTGAAGTAGCTTAGAAAAGTACTTTATGCTACTTAAGAGTTCAATTAACTGGCATTCCTTAGCTTAGAGAGCAATATCTCGCATCTTCTCTGGTTTCAACAGGACTCTTCCGGCCAAGGGAAAAATAGTTATTTACTGTTTCCTGAATATTATAGGAAAACGTTTTCATTTATATTACTGTTACAGATTTTCCCGCTTAGAATTTATTCTTTTTGTTCTGTGTATTATAGATTTACTGTAAGTAATTTTTCTTGATATTACGTTCGTTATAGTAATTATTCTCTAAAGAGTGAATATACCTGCCAGTACAGATACTCGTTGTTGTAATTCGCTTACACAACACTGTTATGGAGGGGGATCTAGAAATCGGGGCTGGAATTATGTGCCCTGATAGTGTGTATATAGGTGTTATGTACACGACGTAACAGTGTTACCAGATATCCAGAAAAGTTTGGATTTCTCCAGATTTTTTAGCCAGTAACAGAATTTGCATGAAAATATTACTTAACTCAAGTTAACCTAACCTAACATAATCTCTTATGTATATGAACGGCGTGACCTTTACTCGCTAGGTGGCGCATGTATTGCCTACCAGTGGAAATGTGCTCATGATCTCGTCTATAGACTAACAGCGTGTATACTGTATTATGTACATTACGTAGCAGTGTATGTAGACAGTACGAGAGATTACACTTTGGGCTATAAACGCAATAATACTCGGTTGTTTTTTTTTCGAGTGTTATTTGCTTTTTAATATTTCATATTTAAGCCTCGTTCCCAAGGGGGTTACACAGACAGGTTGAATCTGGAGAATTTAGGCTATATGACCTTTCAAATGTCCCGTGGTGAGATCAAATACGGGTTTGTCATTTCCCTAGTCAACACTCCAACCACTGAACTATCACGGCCCTGCATATATAATATATATATATATATATATATATATATATATATATATATATATATATATATATATATATATATATATAGGAAGGGCCGCGATATATTCTACTAATGGGTCAAAATCGTCGATGTAAAAGTGCATTCTATCACTCCCCGAATACCAGAGTGCATCTTACAAACCAGACTGAACACAAACCAGTGAAACAGAAACAACTACGTCCATCGTAACTAATTATTGGCCCGATTTCTTAAACAGTGTAAACCTAGGATACCATATTGTTAGTTAGCTAGCCACACACAAATGGATTTCATAAACACATCTGACGCGTTTCTGTGTATGGCCTAGCCATACACAGAACCGCTCAGATGCGTTTATGAATGCCATTTGTGTGTGTCTAGCTAACTAACAATATGGTATCCTAGGTTTACACTGTTTAAAAAATCGGGTCAAAGTCTAAACGTGATATCGCTGAGCCCCATATTTTAAGAGAGTTTCGGACTCACTTCTTCAGGAAGAGCTGGATTCATTAGCTGCTCCTGACTTATTTTTTTTTTTATTTTTATGATTGTGACACCAGGGTGGGCAAAGAAAGTTGCCCTCATCAGGCCTGGGCACCAGGAAAACGTATGGCAATGAGAAAAAGAGATGGGGTGTGATGTAACTTGTCAGATGTGAGACTTAACTGGAGTAAAGTTTTTTTTTATTTTGATAAAGCTCGTTTATATGGAACGAATTAGCTGTTAGGCTTCTGTATCCATAGCCAAATCATGTGTATGTGTGAGTTGTCGACACGTTCGCTATCGATGATTAATGGTATTATTATAATGTGCGTTCCACCGTCAATTTTCTATTATAGTAAGTTAAGTTCTTAAGTTGTAATTAACCCCTTGTTAAGTTTATATTTATAAGCTTATATAACCTACCCTAACCCTGTGTTAAGCTGTTTGGTTGCTTTATGTTTTTACCGATAGCGTTCTGATTTAAGAGTAGATCACGAATATGGTGGTAGACCGCATATTATACTAGGACCTCATTCAGTCAATATATCCAGCATTTCTGATGAATCTTTATCATATATATATATATATATATATATATATATATATATATATATATATATATATATATATATATATATATATATAATTTCACCACCTTCCACCGCGGTGCGTTATTGAGGGCATCCAGCTTCAATCCTCCACCTTCAACAGGTCTTTGCCCACCCCCTGTCGATTGGAAAATTATTATAGAAAATCTTCATATTATATAGCATATTGCTGAAATCGCCATTGCAGTTCATTAAGGCCACCTTCACACCAAAGTGGCACGTCGCACGTGGCACTCCAGTTATAAACGAACATTCCTAAATATATGAAATCTTTCACACAGAAGTGGCGTCACATGTTCATTTTCAGCTGGCGTGCCACGTATCATTTTGGTGTGAAAGCGAACTGAGGGATTTTGTGCGTCAGCAGTATATGTATAGAAGTCCAGGGCAAGAGTTTAATAACGAGAAATATGGACGCATCCTTCAGCCTACCGACAACAATTTGGGTACTTCGCCGTCTGTAGTTCTAACGCGGTGCGGTAGGAAGGACATTCCAGCTCTATTACTTCAGCTCCAACCTTTCTGTGTCCACACCCATTGAAATGGGGATTAATAGTGAACACAAATGGTGAAACAACAACCTCACTATCTGTTCCCATATCGCAGTAAAGGTACGTTTTACTCGGTGCGATTATCGCTCAACGATGATCGTCAAACGATTTTTTGGACCACTAATTCTTTGTTTTTTAATGGGGCTGTTTTTCTTCGAGCGACTGTCGCGGCAACCGCTCGAAGCAAAACATACCCATTCAGAAATA